>VDFB02281709.1:0-179380 GCA_007258455.2 Sequoia sempervirens
AATGTTTTTGAAGGCAATTGATCATGAAGGACAAATCAAGGATGCAAAATTCATTTCTAAAATCCTCATTGATTCCATAGAGATGGTGGGTCTTGAAAATGTTGTTCAAATCATTACGGACAATGCGAAAAATTGTAGGGTTGCAGGTGCTTTGGTTGAGGAAAGGTATGAACACATTTTTTGGACACCATGCACCATACACTCCCTTGGTGATGCAAGCAATTAGGATTGAAATAGAGTGGGTGAAAGCTATATACCAAGAGGAAGAGGAGATCTAAATGTTTGTGACAAACCACCATATGTCACAAGGCATTTTCAAGACTTTCTTGAATTTGGAACTGTTGAAGGTAAATTTCATTTAATTATTTAATTTATTTTTTAATTTTATTTATGTCATGAATACTTGTATAATATATTTTAATGTGTTCTTAACTTATTTTTTACATGATCCTAGGTTGCTAAGACCCGATTTGCATCACACACAATCATTTTGTGACGACTTGTGAAGGCATGAGAGGCATTGGGTGCCATGGTTATTAGCAACCAATGGAGTATTTGGAAGCAATCAAATTCAGAGAGGGCCTAGAAGGTCAAGTCATTGATGCTAGATGATGATTGGTGGGCTCCTGTGGACTATGTCTTGAGTTTCATTGAGCCTATCATGAGTATGCAGGTATGCTGATATAGATCAACCATGTTCAGGGGAAATCTATGATGGCATTGACTGCATGATAGAAAAAAATAAAAGTCATAATAGCACAAAAAGAGAATGACTCTGAAGAAACATTTTTCTGAAGTGTCGAAAAAATCATTCATCACAGTTAGAACATGTAAAGTCCCCTTCTTGGACCTAGTTCAGTACGAGCTTTCCATTAGCCTATTCCAGGGTTCCCGTAAGCTAAGTAGATATGGTTAAGGGACTCAAGTCCTATGATGAGCTTTGTGGAGGTTTTCTGAGTTTCCTAGTAGGGTTGCTATTTTTAGTAGTGGCTAGTTTTAGTAAGTTCTAGTTGCTATTGGATCAGTTGGGAGATTGGACTCACTATTTTTAGAAAAATGCTATTTTTAGTAAGTGCTATTTTTAGCACCTGGTCCTAGCCTCTATTCCTTTATCAGTTCAGTGCAGTGGTTTCCTGTTTTAGCCGTAGTGAGTTTTAATGTTTTCAAAGAAATATTTGATCTTTGTCACTTGAGTCTTTTATAAAGTCACTTTATGACTTAAGTGAAGGGATAATGTGTTCATGGGAGACCCCCTTGATCAACGCCTAGGTATGTGGTGCCTCTAAGTTGTTTTTAAAAGGCAAGTTTATGGGGGACACCCAGGTAAGGAGGTATTTCATATTTTTAATAAATGACTATTGTCGCCTCCAAAAGTGGATGCCTAGTTTGAGGAGGATTAAAGTTAAAAGTTTATTTTGGAGAGCTCAAAAAGGGGCCGAACTTCTTGGGGATAATTTCATGTTATTTCATAAAGTGAAATGAGGGGGAAAACTATTTAAATTCAAATGCAAGTTGCCCCAACTCTTCCCTCACTTTATAAATATGAGTTTGAGCTCTCATTTGCATATGGATGTTTTGACAACTTAAGGAGATGTTATTGGAATGAGCTTAGGGAGTTCTTCTTTTGCTGGTTGAGGATGAAAACCCTCTTCTGGGTTGTTGGTTTCGGTGGTGAAACATCCACCCTAGCCGGTTGGTGTTATTTGTTTGGTATTGACAATGATTTTGGCTTGGTTTGGTGATTTGGGTTTGAAGAAGATGAGGATTTATGAAGTTTTCTGATATGGGTGTTCAGTTTTTGGTGTGATGTGAGCTTTCATGGAGTGCTGTTCAAGTTTGGTAGTGATTAGAATTATTTTCTGAGTGGTGGTATTGAATTTCTGAGTTCTGGAAATGCTTTTTCTGAGTAGTTGGGAAACATAAAATTGATCATATCTTCATGGATCGGCAAGCTATCATTCTGGGTATTGTTTCTTTGGTTTCTTCATAGTTGGGCGACTTCTTTAGATAGCTCATTTGTGGTGTTTGCTGGAGTATCGATTTTTGTAGCAAAATCACCCCTATAAGGAGGCTGTCCCCTTGTCTTGGTTTTCAAACTGATTTCAAATCTGCAGTAGCAGAGGTTTGTAATCTGCCCTTTGGAGGTATTGTGGCGCTGTATACTGATGGCTAAATGAGATGGGACAGTTTGGAATGGATTTGCACTTGTACTAGCTCTTTCCATGAGGAGTTGGAATGTGTTGCTGCTCTTTGAAATGACTGAAAAGTGCACTGTTTGGTTCGTGAACAGATCTGATATAATTTCCTTTAGGCTGATTAAAGTTTGTTAAGTCAAACCTCTTTGATTTTATAACAGAGTTATTATATGCTTTAATGTAATGCCATGATATTCCCTTGCAGTGTTATAATGTTATGAATGCATGCAATCATATTGTTGAATGAGACTTGAAGACAAAAAATACTTATGTATTTCTGTTTACTTCTGAAACCAAACATAAAAAAAATCAGGGGTGATCATCACAGAACAAGATGAACACACCATTGCATCTCCTTGCATATGCATTGTATCCCAAATACTATAGTGCACAGATACTTGCTTTGCAGGGAGAACTCCACATAGAGATAGTGAAGTTGCTAATGGGTACAAGTGAGCATTCAAAAGACTCTTCTCATATCGAAAAGTGGTGGAAAATGTTTGTAACGCCCCGCCGTGTTAACCCCAAAGGACAACAAAATACCGCACATTTTTTTTTTTTGAAAGATAACATTACATAAGATGATTGTGAACATACATTGTATAAGATGATCATAATATACATTATATGACAAAACTTAACTAGTCCCTTGGGGTTACAGGGTTGCATTACACGAAAATCTCCCCAACCTAAACATCGTTAAAGATAAAGCCTAGAAGTTAACAAAGAAGCATACATTCACAAGATAACATAATCATACAACCATCCATAAGCAATAGTGATGAAAAAGATGCATACATCATTTTGTTACAATTTAATTCATAGCTTTAATATTACAAATGTGGAGCAATTTTCCACGGATATAATACATCAGGAATATATTACAACATTATATAATGCTTTCCTTATAACAACAGGAAGAGTACATCAAGTACAAGAATTATTACATCAATGAAGAATAAGGTACAAGGCATAGAATAGTCTTCAACCAAGTGAAGCTTAGGAAATTCTGCATTCGCTTTCATATCACGAACACAAACTGGGAACCCAATGGGTGCATAACACGTTCCACCCGACCACGTGGACCCGAAGGTCCACCCCCCGTGCTAAAAGTGACAAGAAAGACCCACGACCAAGACAAACAAGTTGAACGACCACAAGACTACACCACAAGAGAAACCAACATAACAAACAACACTCTCAATGACTACTTACAAGGTGATTGCTTTTAGAGGCATACATAGGGAAACTCAAGGGATACTATGAGAGAGTGTCATTGCACAGTCCTATCATGGGTTATCCTGGCTGCTTCTCAACAAGCGCCGGCCCCCATCTATGGTTATCCTGGCTGCCTCGCACTAGGCGCCGGCCCCATAGGGTGACTCGTGCGGGACCACTAGCCTCTCATGAGGACGAGGTAGCGATCTTGCCGACCATGGCCTTCTCAGCCCACCCTTAGTCTATGGAAGCACTACTGGCGAGGGTGAGGTATCTTATTTATCTTTAGTTTATGTATCCTACCCAACCCACTAGTACATTTTGTTAGGTTTTCACTTATTTAACCAACTCTTCAATGGGTTATCCAGGCCGCCTCTTTGTGCGCCGGCCCCCATGGAGAGCCACTCTCCCTAATAGCCCTAAAACAAATCCAAGTCATCAAGGGGTGTACCAAAACAAAAAGAGCACTAAAACCACAAAACCAGTGTACCCGCGAGGCATGAACCATCTCGCCAAAACTGTTTACAAAGACAATCCTGATACAAGGTTTGACCCACACATGAAACTCAAAATCAATAGTAAGATCAAACTTATTATAATAATTAAACTATGGAAGTTCAACATGGAACAAGACTTTCCTTAGCCTCTGGAAGCCTATAGGACAACCTACCCTTACACTCCCATAAGAGTAACACAATGGCATGGGTTCCCAACATGATCTCACAACAAGTCCAAACACATAATCTATTCCAAACGAAAATAATGCAATGAAAGATGAAACCGATCATGGGGCATAATTAAAATTACTTCTTAATCTACTGACACATTCCATGTAACAAATAAATATTAATGGCTACAGCTCTTTGTATACACAACTGAATACTAATAGGACAACTAAGGGATTATGCAATTCATATACACATACACAATTAAGACTTAATCTGAAACTGAAGTATATGCATAAACTAAAATAAAAATGTTTTTTTTTTACAGATTAACTAATTTAAATTGGGGTTTACAAATTTCTTTTGCTCACATAAATAAATAAATTACTGAGACCCTAAATATAAAAATAAAAATGTTTTTCAGAATAAAATTAAGATTTACTTAAACTAGGGTTTACAAATCTGTTGCTTACTGAGGACCAAAATATATGTAAAAATTAAAATAAATGTTTTACAGATTAAAAATGAGGTTTACAAATATTTTGCACTCATATCAGTAATTAAATTACTCAGAAACTAAATATTAAAATAAAAACGTTTTTACTAACTTAAAATAAGGTTTACAAATATTTTGCTCATATTAGTAATTAAATTACTCAGAAATTAAATATTAAAATAAAAACATTTTTACTAACTTAAAATAAGGTTTACAAGTATTTTGCTCATATCAGTAATTAAATTACTCAGAAACTAAATATTAAAATAAAAACCTTTTACAGATTAACTAATTTAAATTGAGGTTACAAATTTCTTTTGTTCCTAAGTAAATAAATTATGAGAAACTAAATATATGTATAAATTAAAATAACAATGTTTTACAAATTAAAAATAAGGTTTATTTATCTTTTGTTTACTGAGAACCGAAATATATGTAAAAATTAAAATAAAGACATTCTCCAAATTAACTAATCAAATCTTTTACTCACATTAGTAATATTTGATTTCAATCTGTAGATAAAAATGGTTAGTTTTAGTTATTAAAATTCTTTCCATTTAATTTAAGTGTAATTATACAACCTTATTGTGATATTATTGTGAGTATCAATATATCACCATTCCCAAACAAAAGGTCATAATAAAATTATATTTATACTAAAATTTAGACAACATAGGGTACTATAACCAATTCGGGAAAAGCAAATGAGTAGCTATTATTTAGCTAATTACCCAAATAAGGGACAAATACCCATACGCGATGCGAAAATTAAACCAACTAGGGATTATTAGACTAGTAAATCAAATAATAAGGTTAGAAGGAAAAATGCCCCTAAAAGAAAATTTACATGGAGGGCATAGTACTATTTAATTTTATTTTACTTTATTTTATTTTAAGAATTTTTACTGTATTTTACTGTTCAACAGGTTTTCTACAGTTCAACAGAGTTTTCCAGATTTTCTTTTTTTTTATTTTTCTTTCTAGAGCCGTAAATCAAAATCTACTAAAATTAAAAATTTACTAAACCTTAATTTTATTATATTTTTCCTAAAAATTTTACAGTTCAACGGATTTTCCAAATTTTCTTTCTTCTAGAGCCGTAAATCAAAATCTACTAAAATTTAAAATTTACTAAAATTTTTACAGTTCAACGGATTTTTCCAAATTTTCTTTCTTCTAGAGCCGTAAATCAAAATCTACTAAATTTAAAATTTACTAAAAATTTTTACAGTCAATGGATTTTTCCAAATTTTCTTTCTTCTAGAGCCGTAAATCAAAATCTACTAAAATTTAAAATTTACTAAAATTTTTACAACTCAACGAGAGTTTTCCAAATTTTCTTTTTCTACAGCCGGAAATTAAAAATTTTCTAAAATTGTTTCGCTAGGGTTTTCACTTCAAAATTTCATTCTTCATAATTAATCTAGGCGACATCATTATAAAGGAGTTATTTAAAATATAATAAACTACCAACCTGAATCAGGCGCTTGCCAAAGGGGATGGATAGCTGGGTTGATTTCAAATGCTTCCCGACTGTGATATTTTCTTCTCGCTTCCACTTCTTACCAGAGCACACTGCAGGTTCAATTTTTCTTTCTTTTTCCTTCTCCAATCTTTATCCCCTTTTTTGTTTATCAAAAATTTTTCCCCAAATAAATTAAGGAACTCTCTCTCTGCTTTTTCGACAACTAAGGGACAGATGGCAACTTTTGAAATTTTATTTACACTTTCGAGGGTGCACTCGGCAACTTGATTGTTTCCTGTTTTACCACCTGTTACTGCGCTTAAAACTTCGGACAATAATTTTCACCCTTTTTTTTAATACTTTACATCATTACTTATTTCATAATTCCCTTAATTATTATTATTATTATTATTTTATTTTCTTAAAAATTTATCCTCCCAAAAAAAATCTCCATATTTTAAATTTGTAAATAAGCTCAATTAAATTTAAAATTAAATATTATTTATAAATACAAATTTATGCTTTATTTACATTTTCTTTTTCATCTTTAATAAAGGAATAATATTATAAGCTATTAAATTATTATCCTCTTTTAATTAATTAATAATTAATTAATTAAATACTCTTAATAATTTAACAATTTGATTTAATATTTTAATTAAATCACGTTAGTACTATGAGCAACATAACCCAATCAACACCCGACAACAATGAATCTTGACCATGCAAAAATAATTGAAACACATTAATTAACCAATTAATTCAAACGACAACATAGATCAACATTAAATGACCAATTAAAAAGGAACAACTCAAACAAAACAATACCAAGACAAGAACAAGGTCACAAACGGATGACGACGTTAGACACAGTGATGGGGTGATGGACTAGGACGAGGATACTTTCTTGTCAAATCCTTAAACCACATCATAACCATTGGGTATGTTGGGCACGCTCAGACCCGATGGTGCGGGTGGAGTCGGTGCCCTGTACCTGCAATCCTGCATAAGACCAAGTGTCAAAACAACATATATATTCCATGCCAAACACACCGTGAGAGAGAATTGCAGTGTAGCAGGGCGCTCACGGATGAGCGATGCAACACTGTCCCTTTCACCCGACTCTCAAACAATTAACACATCATCATAAACATCATGAAGTAAGCATTAATCAATTTAATTAACCACACAATATCGCATAATCAGGTAGAGATGAACACTATGCATCATTATATCATCAACATCATAAAACAGTATCATGTGCATCCAAACAAAACACACAAGTCAAATAGGTGAAACAATCACCATCGAGGTCTCAAGTATGCATCAAAACATAATCAGTATCATAAGAGTAGCAGTAACATGAGAGGCACTACAATGTTAGGAAAGAGTTTGGCAAGTTCATCTCTAGATGAGATCATAGTATTTGTGCTCTTCAAGACCAATACAATGTAGATGTTCGTGCATGGTGGTACCTCCATGGGTAAGATTATTTGTTCCTCCAGCCTCTTGCAATCAAGGTTCTATTACAAGTAATTTTTATTTTTTATTATTTAATATTTGTATTGTAGACTTTAGTACTTACCATTCTTTAATTTATTTTGCATTTTTTATTTTTATGTTGTTTTGGTTTTCTCTCCAATTTCAATAGGTTGCAAGTTCTTTTCGGCTGAATGGAATTGGAGTACATACTCCTTTATCCACCCAGTGAAGTGTAACTGGTTGGTTGCAAAAAAACAGAAGACTTGGTTTATCTCCATTCCAACTTGCATCTTCTATCACATAAGCAAGATGAGTACAAGGAAGGTTCAATGAAGCATTGGGACATAGCCCCTAAGTGTGCCAACCTAGATGCATCTATTGCAGAGCTTGCTAGTGTCACTATAGATGATGATGATGAGACTCTTACACATGATGCACCTAATACAAGTGGCAATGCATTTACTTGTGGTTCAAATGATGTTGAACCAAACAATGACCTTGATCTGGATCCTTTTGATGATTGATGAAGATTGAAGACAATTATACAATTTTTTTATTGTATTTATTTCAATTTGGTAATTGTAATGATCATCATTTGAATTGTGACTCTAAACATATATGATATACTACATAATATTGAAATTTTGAACTATCAATTGACATTTATCTTTATCACTATCATTGATCAATGATAATTGATGAAGATGATATAATGGGAAGGGGGTTTACAAGAATATATCCCGTACCCAAGAAAAGAAAAAAAAATTGCCGTATCGGCGTACCTGTACCAAAACCGGCAACTTAGCTACTGGATATAAAGGCAAGCACTGTTATCTTTCACCTCTTTCTTGATTTAGTGATTGCGTCAACCTGTCTGCTGATTCACATCTAATTGTGTGTTTTTTGTTACTGCAATATTTAAGGGGAAGGTGGATAGGCTATTGCACAGCACTGAAGTTTCAATGGAATAGAGCAGAAGACAATAATGCTTTACGAAGAAACTAAGCATAAGATACAAGGAGGAGCTCCCATTAAGCACATCCATGTACTATCAGCTCTCCCAAGAGGAATAAGATAGCTGGAGCAGTTGAAGGAAGAAATTCTCAATGCTTTTACAAATGTTTTACTCATACTTTTCCTCTTGTACTTGCTCATCAGAAAGAAAATTCATTCACCTTTCTCAGTTAATCAATCTGTTGCTTTGGAAGAGTATAGGTTATGCTCCTTAAAACAAATCAACTGACAATTCGATCATAGGTGGCTAACTGTTAAAAACAAAATTTGCAACTTAAGAAAATTTTAAAGGGAAATTGCCCTAGTTGTATCGATTTGTCCATGCATAATTCGATATTTAGGGGGAGTTTAGTTAGGTAGAGCTAGATGGTTCCTACAGTTGATCAGTAATTTCTTATAATTATTTGTTAATAGAGGCAGT
This sequence comes from Sequoia sempervirens, assembly GCA_007258455.2. Taxonomy (NCBI): domain Eukaryota; kingdom Viridiplantae; phylum Streptophyta; class Pinopsida; order Cupressales; family Cupressaceae; genus Sequoia; species Sequoia sempervirens. Next base: position 8,957 of record VDFB02281709.1, read on the forward strand.
CACCATAGCAATCAGATCAGTTACAGATGATAGGAGGTGTCTAAATTCTTCAATTTAAGTTTCTTGACTATCCCCTAGGACCTAGAAGTGCACAATTTTCCCACAGGTCCAATCCTTCAAACACTGCAGCTTCCTCCTGAGTATGAATCCTAATGCTGGCAAGTATCTCAGGTATGGGCCTATGGCTAGCAATTAAAGAGCATCTCATGCATGGAATATATGCACTTGTTGGAACAGAGTCAACCAGGTTACCACAAAGGAATCATGTATAGGAGCGTAATTCTCTAAGTTTGCTGATAATGGAAAGTGTCTAGTTTGTCTACCTCAACACATACAAGTTGAGCACATGTTTTTCCACTTTGGCAAGCTTCTCTCTAGTTGTTATTAATTACGTCTTGGAAGAATTTATAGTGATCAATAAGGGGCGCAAATCTTGATAATAGTTAGGGATATCGTCTGTCTTGCAGTTGGATAATTTGTTTGACTTATGCTATATGTATAGTTTTTGTAAATTTATACCATTCCAAAAGATGCCTGCAGAATTCCTTTAGGTACATCATATATATTATTTAGTGGTATAAATGACTCTTTTTTCTTTATCAGTGAGAATCAATATATATTTTTTATTTCTTTTCATCCCACTCCCAATTATTATATGGCATGTCTTCTATTTCCGCACAGTTACATAAACTTGCAGTTGTATAAAAATTGTCTTGTTCCATTAAAACAAAGTTGTAGACTTTTATTGCTTTCTCATTTTCTTTCAATATGAATGCCTTTTTTATGAAAGACAAGCTAATTCATCTGGAAACCTTTTTGACAGATTCTATCCTGGGACTGCAGATGCTATTAGGTTTGCAAGCTCCAAAATTTATATTGTCACCACTAAACAGGTATCTAACTTTGTCACTACCAAATAGGCTATCTTTCTGAAGCCAAGTGAAACAAATTGATTTCTGAGAAAGTTGGATTGGAAATAATTCAATGAGAGAATTTATTTTTACTTTCAGGCATAAGATCCTGTTATCAGCATTCATTCATGACTTATATGAAGGCTGTGCCTACAAGGACAATTTATATAGCCCAAAGAACAATGATTGGTGTTAATCACTTTATTTGTTGGTTGTGACTTTGCAATTTCAGAGAAGTACTCTTGACCATAGCTATATGTCTTGTTTCTAAAATGAGTCAAATACTGAAACTAAGTCAAACTCACCAAATTGTGAACACGGAAAACATCTGGGAGAGCCCAATAAAAACTCATGTAGGCACTTGACAAAACTCAATCAAAACACAACTTATAAAAAATACACAAAAACATAATTTTTTTCAATATGTGATGCCTTCTTTAATATGCCTAACTTATGAAGAGTGCATTTGAAACACAATTTAGAAACAGGTCTGTACAAAGGTGATGCAAGATCAGAACCAAAGTGTAAGGCAAAATTTCAGTAGGAGCCTTCCCCTCTAAGCTTTTGGGAGTTCAAGGATTTTGAGTAGAATTTGTCTTTGCTTACCAGAGTTAACTTCAAGTGTTTCCATAAAGATGTTGAATTGATGCCTCTTGGGGCACAAGATCATTTGTTAGTTGAATTTGATATTTTAGGGATAGACTTTTATTGTGATCTCATTTTTAGACTGATGCAACTCTTGTGTTCTCTGAAATAACATGAGATGCATTTCGCAAAATACAAAAAGAACACCATTTTAGATTTCTGGTCTCTTGGCTTGAGGAAGTTCATTGAGGAAGGACACCAAATTGACTTTTCTGACAGTACTGTACACCTGCTCAACTTGGGTTTGGTTTAAAATTAAACCATACTTGCTAACTATTGCCCTGTTGAAGAGCGGTACAATTTCTTCCGGTCCATGCCAATTAGAAAAAAGCCTTCAATCCATGGGTAACATTTGTCTCTTGATGTTAAATTCAGGGAGTTTTTTTGCTACATTAAGCTTTACTACATCTAAAAGTTGGTAGTATTGATGGAGTAGATGGACAAAAATGATCATAGCACTTCAGGTGTTAATGAAGATTGGGTAGTTGTTGAAGTCTTAAAGATCATTTTGGTCATTTATTTGTTTTATGGATATGTGCCACATGGAATAAGGGTTTAAGGAGGAAGAAATATCATGCCACTAAATATGTTATTCAATACGGAGGTAAGAACAGAGAATTTGATGGAATGTAGGCTATCATTATTAAAGTATTATTGTAATATTTAGTATATAATGGTCAATTAGTTTTTAGGATAGACTCTAAGAACATTTTTTATTCTTTTAGTTAAGTTCTTATCCTTTTGCTTTATTAGTTGTCGCTCTTATCCTTCTCGGATAAAACTGTTGTATCTCTTATTTAAGGATGCTTTTGCTTCTTTGTTATTATCAAATATCATGGTAATCATTTTGTGTTATATTTTTTCTATTGTGGTATCAAAGTCTAGATCACACCTCAAGATCAATGAACACATGACATTTTACGGATTGTTGCATTGACAAATCATGCACATGACACTGAAGTAGCAAAAGGACATCGTATGATATAGTATAATGTAGTATGAAATCAATTAGGGTTTCAAAAAAATTTAACAATTTTTTGATGATAAAAATTGTGGCCTTGCGAAGGTGGAAATCTTGACTTTTTGTTTCTTTTCTGAAAATCGCAACTTAGTTTAAGGAAAGTTGCGGATTTTCATCAGCTAAAAATTGTGATTGCTTTTTTGGTAAAAATTGTGCCTAGTTTATTGTAGAAAATCACATCTAATTTTTTTAAAAATCACAATATATTTTCAATTGTAAAAATCACGTCGTTTTTTGCACAAGAAAAATCACACGATTGTTCTTATAATCACAAACTTTGGCGTGTGGGTATTTTTGGCCATGGTTGGAAATATTTTTGGTCATTTTTTAATAAAAATCGTAGATTTCCAACTTGTTTTTTGACAGCTTTTTGATCAAATCGTGTTTAAACTATTGTTAAGTGTTTGTCAAATTTTGGAAGATGTATCTAAAAAGTTAAAAACCATACAATTTTAATCCCGAGTTCAGTTTTGATTAATTGCAGCTTGCTTGATTCATGTGTTAGTTTTAGATCAGAAATGTAAGCAATAAACAATGCAACACATAAGACAAATGAACACAACAGTTTACCCTGGGAAAACCCTCCTCGAGGGAGAAAAACCCAGCAAAATATATCTCTTATATATAGGATGAATAAGAGCAGAAATCTGCTTTACAAATCAGACCCTTCTCAAGGTCGAACTTGATACAATAAATGATGAAAATCTCTTCTTGATACAACTGAATATAAATCTTCTTGAAATCTGATCTGCTTCTAAAGATGGCAATCTGCTGTTAAGTGTGAATTCCTTGAGAAAATGCAAATGAAAATGAGAATGAATTGATGATGAAATGAATGAGCATCTCCTTCCATATATACAAAGTAAGGTGCCTCTTCACAAGCAAGGTGACTCTTCACAAGGGTCGGCCTCATTCAAGAACCAAGGCGACTTTTCATCTTGGGTCGGCCTTTAAAATAATATTTATATATCATTTATTATTTCGATTTTGAGAGAAGGATATCTCCCGCAGCTAAAACATCAACACTCCCTCTTAGCTAGGGAGGTATCCTTCTAGATATCCATGTCATGGAGTCTCTCAACATGACATCCAGAATGGCTACACCCATTTGAGAAAAAATTCATCACGGAGTCTCTCAATGTGAATCATCATGGAGTCACTCAACATGACGTCCACCATGGCTACTCCCATGTGTGGAAAGAAACATATGCACAAGTGTCCATCACAAAATCTCTCAATGTGATGTCATCATGGAGTCTCTCAATATGACGTCTCATCTCAGTCTAAGAGATGAACAAGGGTTCACACCTCATAGTTCTCCGTCTCAAAGAAATATACACTACAAGGGCTTTCACCTCATATTCCTCCATCTCAGAGGAAACTACAAGGGCTTTCACCTTATATTCCTCCATCTCAGAGGAATATACACTACAAGGGCTTTCACCTCATACTTCTCCGTCACAGAGAAATATACATTACACAAATCTTCATGATGATGTGACTCCCTCTGAAGCTTCAAGTATCAACCTTCTGACCTCCTCGTCCAAGGTTGCCTTTGATGGATTGTTAGACTCCCTTTGAATGTTAATTCCTCCTTTTCGAAGAAATGTCTCCAGCTATGTGCCACCAACTCAGTCCCATGGCAGCAAGCCGTGTCTTCATGTTTGTTCATTTCTTCAGCCTGCATGTCTTCCTCGCAGGATGCAGCAAGCTCTTCCTCCCTTGAATTCCTTATGCAATCTCTCATCATCCTTTTGCTCCTTGATCTGTCCTGGAAGCATTTTAGAGAGATTAATAATAGTTCAAAACTATCCCGAAGAGAAATATCAATGCTAGAAGCATACACGATTCACTATTCCCAATGTTATTGCATGAATTATTATTAACTATAAAATTCATGATCATAGTCAAACATAAAATACTTATCTCTTTATGTTGGTCAATAGATGTAGTCAGGTGCTTGTCTTGCAGTCTCTTCTTAGCTGTTAAATGTAAATGATAGAGTTCCCTAAAATCTCTGAAGCCTCAAATGTATACACCATAGGTAATTTCCAAACTTTACACCAATGCGCAGAAGCTCATATGACTTGAAGAATGAACACTGTTTTTCAAACCTGAGCATTCCATTAAACTCATATCCCATACAACACAAGAATGAGAGGAGATAACATAGAACCTACACAATGTCTTCAGCAAGAACCAAAACATAACTCCATTACAGCCCGCACAGATCTTCAGAACAATGTCAAGAAACCAAAGTACCATCACATCCACTCACACCAACAGCAGCTCGTGATTTTCCATATACAACCACACCACAGTCATATACTTCCAAATTTGTTCTCATAGTGATATCTAAACCCGACTTGCTACCTTCAAATGTGATTCCTCCTAATATCTCTATATTGTCGTTGTTGCTCCAATATTATAACAATATTCTATCACAACTGAAGCTTCAAATATCGAACTCCTTGAAAGCACTTGAAGCTTAAAAATAAAATCAAATTCCTCCACACTTGAAAGTGATCTTAAATCTACAATTGCTTTTGATTGAATTTCCCTTGAACCCGCTCTGATACCATGTTAGTTTTAGATCAGAAATGTAAGCAATAAATAATGCAACACATAAGACAAATGAACACAGCAGTTTACCCTGGGAAAACCCTCCTCGAGGGAGAAAAACCCAGCAAAATATATCTCTTATATATAGGATGAATAAGAGCAGAAATCTGCTTTACAAATTAGACACTTCTCAAGGGCGAACTTGATACAATAAATGATGAAAATCTCCTCTTGATACAACTGAATATAAATCTTCTTGAAATCTGATCTGCTTCTAAAGATGGCGATCTGCTGCTAAGTGTGAACTTCTTCTTGAGAAAATGCGAATGAAAATGAGAATGAATTGATGATCAAATGAATGAGCATCTCCTTCCATATATACAAAGTAAGGTGCCTCTTCACAAGCAAGGCGACTCTTCACAAGGGTCGGCCTCATTCAAGAACCAAGGTGACTTTTCATCTTGGGTCGGCCTTTAAAATAATATTTATATATCATTTATTATTTCGATTTTGAGAGAAGGATATCTCCCACAGCTAAAACATCAACATTATGTATGACCTTCAATGCTATCTCCTTGTGGCCACCACTGCTGAATGCATTCTTTGAAATGTGGATATGATCTCAAGATATATTTTGAAATTAAAGGTTTTTTTAGTGTGATCGAAGGCTTCATTACCATCTGTAATGTCCCCACCCTAGTCAGTACCAATTGCAAATGGGTTAGCCTATTACTTGGACCCTCGGAGGCTAATATGTTTGGATAGAGGGTATCAGTGGTAGTTAATGGAGGTTGTTGTCACTCCATTTCTTCAGTTTAGTATTGGGTTCAGTTCCAAGCCTTTGTAGATTAGTGTTTCGCTTAGTTCGAGGGACTTACTATAAAGTAAGTCAATCTGGCAGTGATGCTATTTTTAGTCAGGGCACCTGGACACATGGGGTTTTTACAGTGTTGACCCCAGCTTCAGACGACACGTCAAAATACTGAATATTGAGGGAGATATTAATATTTAAGTGGTTAAGTTATATTTAGTTATTAAAAGGGATATTATAAAGTTGTATTTTAACTTTATAAAAGTAAGCCACTTAAATTTAATAAAGTGACATTACATGATTTTTTCAAAATGTTATGCCCAAGTTGAGTGTTTAATAAAAAGGGGTGTCAAATATTAAAATACATTTTTAATGTATTAAAAGATCTCATTGGGAATCGTGCCTCTTTGAGGAAATATAAGAAGCAAAGAGCAAGTCGACCTCTTTCATTCTATTGAGCATTTGACATTGTTCTCTTTTGGCTTCTTTGAAGTTTGTGCCTGAGACAAGGGTTTCAGCATTTTTCCACCATTGGGGAACGACAATTCTTCAGTGTTTTGCAATCTTGAAGCTATGAAAGACCAGTTGAATCATTGCTACAGAGAGGGTTTCATTTTGGAGTCCATTTGTACTTGCATCATAGTTATTCTTCAATTTATTAGCAAATTTCAATAAGGGGGGGGCATATTGGTTTGAGGCGCCTTCATTTAGCAATTATAGACACCAAATAAGCAAGTCGTACATTTCTTGTTGTTGGCCGTACTTCTTCACAGTGGGACGTGCAACTTCTGGCTGAGGCGTGTGAATTGGAGGTTGAAACGCCTACCCTTTGTGGCTTCTGATTGCTTCTCCTTGGATGCCTAGCACATCTTTGCAATTTCATCTAGTTTCCAGCATGGAGAAATCAGATCTGGAGTTGGGCGATTTATTTAAGCAGTTTCATGTATTGCTGGTTTGTTCCAGAAGTTTCTTTATTTAATACAGTTGAGGACCTCCAGGTATGTTTGTCTGAATAAGTTATACTTATTAGCAATTGCCAGATACTTAATAAAGTTTGCAACTTCTCCATAGTTAATTGTTTATTCAGTTTATTATTATTTCTTGTGGAATCTTGCTTGGCAACTTATTTAATTATCAAAACTTCGTTAAAACACAAGCAAAAACACAAGACAATACATTAAGCATCTACAAGCAAAGTTAGACCAGTAGGGTTCGTTATAGTGGTATCAGAGCTCTGATCCTGCCACCCTGGAGGGTTAGAAGTTCTTATGTAGCCGCATCAGATTGGGCCACATAGATATTACACATGCAGGAGAGTTGAATTTCAGGGAAATCAATTTGAGGAATTACTATTAGAAATAATGGGACACAGGGACGGTGGTGAGCCACCTAGAAACCATGGTAATAATGAGGACCAAGAAGCCAGAGATATTATGAGGAATCTTGCAGTTGGGTAGTAGCAAGTAGCTAATGTGTTGCAGCAGCTCACTACAACCATTCAACATATGACCATTCCTAGGAGACAGAACCAAGGACAGGAAGAAGATGGGAGTGTTGTTGGAGGCCCAAGGATCAGAATAACACCCACATGCACCTATGACAGGCCTACACGCCCTACATTTGTAAGAAATGAACATAAAGAGGGGGACGTGGATGAAGAGGAAGGTGATGTGGTCTTTGCAGATAACGTGATGACACTGCATGATGAGTGGGAAGCATTACCACAGAGAGTTAAGGATCATCTTAACTGTGACAGGGTCATGAGTTAGAAGAGAGAGCACTGCATGAACAGGACTGACAAGAGACCAAGGAATAAAAATAATGACCCTAGACATGCTACTAGCAAGCTCACACTCCACACATTTGATGGTAGTGGTAAGGTTACAGTCAGAGCTTGGGTTAGCAAGTTAGATACTTTCTTGACCCTACGTCCTATGGCAGAAGAGGACGCCATTAAGTTTGCCGCTTTGCATTTAGATGGGGTAGCCCATGACTAGTGGCACCATGGGATGGTTACCTTGCAGCATGACCTCATCACTTCATATTAGGAGTTCATTGACAGGCTAGTTGAGCACTTTGACAAAAGAGATCCAGAGTTGTACTTCAGATATCTAGCTCAGCTGAAACAAATGGGCAGCTTGGAATCTTACATTGGTGAATTTCAGAAGCTCTCGGTCATGGTGACAAGTATCTTTGAGAGGAGGCTTGTCATATTATTCGTTGAAGGTCTTTATGAGCCCATGAGAGGTTGGATCAAAGCATTTGATCCCCTACTTTGCAGGAGGCTATGAGGAAAGCTCGTAGTATGGAACTTACAGCTCCACACTGTAAGTTCAATCCCAAACCATCTTCATCTTTTAATGACAACAAATCAGACCCAAAGAAAACAGAGAATGCTGATCAAAATAGGAAATTTGCAGCCCCTTTGGATAGGGAAACAATTAATGATTTGCGTAGGTGGAGATTGTGTTTTTATTGCAAGGGTGCCTTTGATGAAAATCATGATTGTCCTCAAAGGCCTAAGGGTAAAAACAAACAAATGGAGTGGTACTATGAGGATGAAAACATGATTGATACAACAAACCAGCAAGCTGATCAAGAGGTTTCAGGGGCTGAAAACTCAGAAAATGAAATTGAAAATGAAGGAGAAATGATGCTACAGGAAGCTCATATGTCTAGCATGCAAAGAGAAGGTTCTTTCAGGTTGCGTGGGCTCTTGGTTGGTCAAAGAGTCATTTCTTTGCTTGATATAGGTGCAACTCACAATTTCATAGATGCACAGTTGGTGGCAAAGCGTGGAATTCAAACTCAAGAGTTTGAAGGGATAAAGGTAAAAGTTGTTGATGGTTACACTCTCAAGTGTGAGAATGATTCTGGATCTTCCTATGAAACTCAATAACTATGAGTTTAAAACAGATTTTTATGTGGTCAATATGGGGGACACAGATGTAGTACTTGGCATGAAGTGGCTTCATGCAATTGGAGAGTTTACACTCAACCTTATAGAAATGGAGATGAAATTCAAGGTTGACGGGAATACTCATGTGCTTAAGGCCATTATGGACAACAACTTGAAAGTAATTACTCTTAGGAAAATGGAGAGACTTATTAAACATGACATGGTGGAGTGGGCAGCAGAGTGTAAGTTGATGCCTTTTCAGGAGGAGCAGCAAAACAACCTATCATCCAGATGTTCAAGAGCTAAGGGTTAAGCATACAAAGGTGTTCAGTGACATACCACATGGTAGACCTCCAAATAGAGGCATAGAGCACATCATAGAGTTGGAGGAGGGCACTAAGCCTATTATGATTACACCTTACCGACACCGAAAGCGTTTGAAGGATGAGATTGAAAAAACTATCAAGGAATTGCTTGCTATGGGACATATAAGGCCGAGTAAGTCTCCTTTCGCTTCATCGGTGGTTTTGGTGAAGAAGAAAGATGGTACACTCAGGGTGTGCATTGATTACCAAATGTTGAACAAAAGGACAATTAAGAATAGGTATCCCATTCCTCGTATCGACGAGTTGATAGATGAGCTACATGGAGCTTGTTACTTCTCTAAGATAGACTTGAGGACAGGGTATCACCAAATCAAAGTTAGAGAGCAGGATGTTGAGAAGACTGCCTTCAAATGTCATTGTGGACACTATGATTGTTTGGTTATGCCTTTTGGCTTAACAAACGCCCCAGCTACTTTCCAGTCCACTATGAACAGGGTCTTCCAGTCTTAGTTGAGGAGATTTGTTCTAGTATTATTTGACGACATTTTGGTATATAGTAGGTCTTGGGAGGAGCATTTGGTTCACCTGGATACTGTTTTGGGCATACTTGACATGGAGTCCTTGTATGCCAAGGAGTCCAAGTGTGCGTTGGGCATGGCAAAGCTTATATATTTAGGTCACATTATCAGCGCAAAGGGAGTTCGCATGAACCCTAATAAGGTTCGTGCCATTATTGATTGGCTTACTTCGGAGACTTTGACTTAGCTCAGGGGATTTGTTGGGTTATGCACCTTCTACCGTCGGTTTGTCTTCTACCGTTGGTTTGTCAGTGGGTTCTCGCGGCATGCTGCGCCATATTTGATTAAGAAGGGAGCATTTGTTTGGACACCTCAGGCACAGGAGTGTTTCGAGAAGTTCAAACAGTTGATGACTACCTGTCCAGTTTTAGCTTTGCCAGATTTCACCAAGCCCTTTGAGCTTCATTGTGATGCTTGTGGAGAGGGTATTGGTGCAGTGATTATGCAGGATCGTCACCCGATAGCTTTCGAGAGTAGGAAGCTAAGGGGTCCTGAGAGGGGCTACAGTATATATGACAAGGAAATGTTGGCCATCATGCATGCGATGACCAAGTTCAGGCAGTACCTAGTTGGCATTAAGTTTTGTGTCAAAACTGATCATAACAACTTGAGTCATTTCCTTGGACAACGGAATCTAAATGAATGTCAACAAAAATGGGTCAGCAAGTTACAGTCTTATGATTTTGACATCTCCTATGTCAAAGGGACTCAGAACGTTGTTGTTGACACCTTATCTCGCCATCCCCATTTGAGCTCCATGGTAGAGATTTCCGAGGATTGGAGACACTTGGTTATAGCAAAGTATGCCAAGAATTTGTGGGCTTCTGGCATTATTGATGGAATAGTACAGGACAGCAGGTACTCTCTTGTGAATGACCTCATCATTTACAAAGAGAGAACATTCTTAGTCCCAAGTTCGAATTTGAAGAACAAGGTGTTGAGGACTTTCCACGATTCACCCATGGCTGGTCGTCTTGGATACTTTAAGACCTATAGGCAGGTACGAGAGAGATTCACCTGGAAGGGTCTCAAATTTGATGTTCTTCATTATGTCAAGGAGTGCTCTGTTTGGCAGCAGAACAAGCAATAGCATACTTACCCTGCTGGGTTGCTTCAGCCACTTCCTATTCCTGGGAGGAAGTGGGAATGCTTGTTTATGGATTTTATTACGGGCTTGCCGAAAGCTCAAGGGAGAGAGCATATATGTGGTAGTAGATCGATTGACAAAGTATGCACATTTCTTCCCGATCACGACTAACTATTTAGCTACGCAGGTAGCAGATCTTTTCTTTCGTGAGGTATTCAAATTGCATGGGTTGCCTCGGAGTATTGTCAGTGATAGAGACAATAGATTCATGGGTCACTTTTGGCAGGAGTTATTCAGACTATGCGGGACAGAGCTTACTCCAAGCACTAGCTACCACCCACAGACTGATGGGCAGATAGAGATTGTCAACAAATGGGTGGAGGGATACCTGCGGAACTACATTTTTGGGCAGCAGAAAGCTTGGGTGAAGTGGTTGCATCTTTGTGAGTACTGTTATAATTCCACTCACCATATGACTATCCAGATGACACCTTTCAGAGCTTTGTATGGATATGATGCACCTAGTTTCCTTGATTTATTGCTAAGTGATTGCAGAGTGCCTAGTGCTGGGGATCTGTTACAGGAGAACCGGGATATCATGAGAGCCCTTTGTGAGAATATTCAGAAGGCTCAAAATCAACAGAAGCAGTATGCTGATTAGAGGAGGGTTGAGTGATCATTTGAGGTTGGGGATATGGTGTATCTGATGTTGCAACCCTATAGGAAGACCACTCTTAGGAAGAAGGGTGTGGAGAAACTCAAGCCACGCTATTATGGGTCGTTCAGGATTATCAGGTGAGTTAGCGAGGTGGCTTACGAGTTGGATTTACCGATAGACAGCAAGGTGCACAATGTGTTCCATGTGTCACACCTCAAGAAGGCATTGGGACAACATATAGTTCCTTCTTCAGACTTACCACCCTTGAATGATGAGGGGAAGTTAGTGTTAGTACCTGAGGTCATTTTGGATTCCAAAGAGCATCATCTTTGAAGACAGGTTATCAAGGAAAATTTGGTTAAGTGGAGAGCTTTGCCGGCAGAGGATGCTACTTGGGAAAGCGAGAGCATTTTACAGCATCTAGCAATGAGTTTGCTTGAGGACAAGCAAATTCAGGGAGGGCGGACTGTAATGTCCCCACCCTAGTAAGTACCAGTTGCAGATGGGTTAGCCTATTACTTGGACCATCATAGGCTAATATGTTTGGATAGAGGGTCTCAATGTCAGTTAATGGAGGTTGTTGTCACTCCATTTCTTCAGTTCAGTATTGGGTTCAATTTTAGGCCTTTGTAGATCAGTGTTTGGCTTAGTTTAAGGGACTTACTATTTATAGTAAGTCAATCTGGCAGTGATGCTATTTTTAGTCAAGGCACCTGGACACATGGGGTTTTTATATTGTTGACCCTAGCTTTAGACGACACGTCAAAATACTGAATATTGAGGGAGATATTAATATTTAAGTGGTTAAGTTATATTTAATTATTAAAAGGGATATTATAAAGTTATATTTTAACTTTATAAAAGTGAGCCACTTAAATTTAATAAAGTGAGATTACATGATTTTTTCTAAATGGTACGCCCAAGTTGAGTGTTTAATAAAAAGGGGTGCCAAATATTAAAATACATTTTTATCTCACTGGAAATCGTGCCTCTTTGAGGAAATATAAGAAGCAAAGAGCAAGTCGACCTCTTTCATTCTATTGAGCATTTGACATTGTTTTCTTTTGGCTTCTTTGAAGTTTGTGCCCGAGACAAGGGTTTCAGCATTTTTCCACCATTGGAGAATGGCAATTCTTTAGTGTTCTACAATCTTGAAGCTATGAAAGACCAACTAAATCATTGCTATAGAGAGGGCTTCATTCTGGAGTCCATTTGTGCTTGCATCAGATTTATTCTTTAGTTTATTAGCAGATTTCAATAAGGAAGGGGCATATTGGTTTGAGGCGCTTTCATTTAGCTGTTACAAACACCAAATAAGCAGGTCATACATTTCTTGTTGTTGGCCGTACTTCTTCACAGTGGCATGTGCAACTTTTGGCTGGGGCGTGTGAGCTGGAGGTTGAAATGCCTCCCCTTTGTGGCTTCTGATTGCTTCTCCTTGGATGCCTAGCACATCTTGGCAATTTCATCTAGTTTCCAGCATGGAGAAATCAGATCTGGAGTTGGGCGATTTATTTAAGCAGTTTCATGTATTGCTGGTTTGTTCCAGAAGTTTCTTTATTTAATACAGCTGAGGAACTCCGAGTATGTTTGTCTGAATAAGTTATACTAATTAGCAATTGCCAAATACTTAATAAAGTTTGCAGCTTCTCCATAGTTAATTGTTTATTCAGTTTATTATTATTTCTTGTGGAATCTTGCCTGGCAACTTCTTATTTAATTATCAAAACTTCGTTAAAACACAAGCAAAAACACAAGACAATACATTCAGCATCTACAGGAAGAGTTAGAACCAGCAGGGTTCTTTACACCATCTGGATCAGCAAATGATCAGAGAGAGTGCCTCTTCCTCAGTCAATAAAAATATCTAGATACTGTTAACCTTGCTGTTCTTTAATAAGAAACAATCAGATCTGCATGTTCTCCTGGCTCCTTTAACTGCAGAGAAATGATATTTAGTTGTGTGAGGTGTTTTGGTTTTCCCTTTAGTAGAATTAGAATTTGAGCTACCCCCTTCCCTGGCACTGAAGATGTGTCCAAACTGCAAACTTCAAAGGGTGCTAAGTTGAGCTCTTTTTCTTCCATGACTTGCCATCCTCTTGCTGATGATTTAGTTTTAAAGAGTTTGTGATACTATTTTCCTATATGGCTTCTGATTCAGTTTTCTTATTGGGTTGTTTTCTCTCAGGCTTCAGAGAATGAGGGAGACAAAAACATAATAAATGCCTATGAGCATGACCTAGATGAAAGAAAAACCTCTATAGCAGTGCTTTTTCAGGGTCTAGATTAAGAAAAATGCAGGCATAAGTTAAAATCCCATGTTGAGGAGAAATCTTAAAAGCAATAGACTACCATCCATTGGAGTTTTCAATAAGCTTCAAAGAGTATTCATCCCAGAATTCTCGTGGGGAGAGATAGATGGACTGATTCTAGCTCTGTACTATGTAGACTGTGGGTTTGAAAGCAGGTACCCAAGGCTTCATAAACAGCCCATCTTTGTTGGAAAACCAGCTTTGTCCCTGAAAACAGAGTTTTTCGATCCTCTTTTCATATTCACAAAGTACCCATTTGGAATCTTTGGGATATCCAAAGATAGTTATGGTTTCAAATTTCCATCGTCTAGGCCTCTAGAGTCTTAGGCCCAGGGTAGGCACCCATATACTGCAAATCAAGGCATGCTCTTTGAGAAGCCAAAGGCTCAACTCCATTGTCTCTCAAGGAAAATTTTTTTTTTAAGGGTTATCCATTTTCTCAAAACATTTAGCTGTCAATCCGGAAGGAGAGTTTGTTTTTATAATGTTTTCTTTGCATGTTGATATAGAAATTTCAATAATTTATATCATGGGATATTTGGATTCGATCCTGGAATACGGCTCCTATAAAAGAGCCTGCCAGAGGATGCCCTTAGATCCCTTACATGCCACTAGAAGCAAACTCTTGTTATTGAAGTTTTTACATGTGAGCAATTAAAATGCAATAGATCTATATAATCAGTATATATTGTAAAAATGGTACATTTTCAATTCGTATCACTTCTTCACAGACTAGGTTTGCAGAAGCTTTAATACGGGACTTGGCTGGAGTCAATATTCCACCTGATAGGATATACGGACTAGGAACCGGGTGAGTTAATTTTCCAATATGTTGTCAAGCCCCCTGCCAAACTTGGTAAGGATTAACTTCCTTTGAACATTTGCATTAACTAATGCAAAGAGATTTTACTACTGAAGGCAATTCTTTCTTCAATTTTCAGACCAAAAGTTGAGGTGCTGAAGGAGCTTCAAAGCAAACCTGAACACTCTCAAATGTCACTGCAGTATGATTTCTCTCAGCTCTGCTTCTGTCCTAAAATTTTTGTGGCAAATTTTTTTCTCGTGATTTTGGACATTTTGTTTACATTGTCGATTAAAGAGAAAAAATGTAAAAATTGGTGAATGGAAACATTCAGAACACTTATTAGTTATTACTAATATGTCTGGCCTTTCAAGTTGCAAATTATTGTTTTTCTTGAAATTAATGACTGAATGGGTCTAGATTCTACTTTTTAACAGTTTTGTGGAGGATAGGCTTGCAACATTAAAGAATGTGATTAAAGAACCAGAGCTGGATAAGTGGAACCTTTATCTTGGTATGCGCTTTTGAACCTATTATATCATTGCATGCTTTACAATAAGGTACATTTTATACCAATAATGCAGAGTGTATGTAGCTAATTCTAGTTGAGATTGTCCGACAATGTGTTGCCTATTTTTATTTTTCTTATGTGCAGGCACATGGGGTTGCAATACTCCAGCTGAACGCAAGGAAGCAAGTAATTTTTCTCGCATCAGTCTTCTGGATCTATCTGACTTTTGTGCAAAGCTGAAGTAAAATATAATTAATGAAAGTATAACTACATGGATTTGTATTTGGATAACCAGGCCTCAATCTATTCATTTGCAATTTCTTTTACGAGAATACTTTCAGATTTACAAATAGGATAAGAGAATTCTGGTTCATTGCTATGGCTTACGAGTTATATGCTCTACATTTGCAATTTGATGAATTTCACATCATTGCTAGAAAAGGAATGACTTCCAGGTTTATGTTTATGTAGCTAAAAATCATGCTAGAATAGGGCTCCATCAGCTCACCAAAATATTGAGATGCTGCAATTGTTCCAAGGCCATCAATTGTATAGTTGCTTTGCACTACATTTAGTTGCTCTTATTCTTTGCAGGATGGTGGCTTGAGCCCCATCTAGCTTTTACTTCAGAAGGAATGCTTTCATCATTCCTCACTTTTAAAAATGTTTCATTACTTAGTTAAATATGCTTACCAATAAAAAAAATTAATGTAGTAAACTGTGGGTGTACATTTATTACATATCAAATTAAGACGTCCTATTTTATCTCACTGCCTGCATGTTCTTTGATTAGTGGCTTTTGTGCTTTTCCATCCTTTTTATCTGCAAATTGGCATCCTTCTCCTTTGATTACTCTAAGTCTATATATAGTTTTACAAAGATCATAACATTCGCTGTAGTTGAATTCAACCAACAGTCATCCTTGCAATATATGACCAGAGAATATATAACATTGTTCTAACTTGCGACTTGCGTTGAAATTTCTCATTCCTATTTTATTTCTCTAGGCTTTAGATGTATCAGAAATGTACCTGTTCTTTCATGTTCTCTCTATTTCCAGCTCTTCATTTGTGTCATTTTGTAATTTGTGCACAGATAGAAGTCATTCCATCTAGATCTCAGTTTTTCCTCAGCTTGATTACTGAGATTATTACATCCAAGAGACCAAAGGATACACTTAACTTTGTATTGAGAACCAAAAGCAAAGGCATCATTTTATTTTTAGTTGTCCACCCTAGTATGAAATTAACGGCATACATTGTGACCGGTCTTCTTCAAGGATTTTAGTGGATTGATTTTAACTTTATTTGATTTCAGCATACAAGTGATTTCAAGAGGAAAAACTCACATGTCCTTCATCATATGAGATCATTCAAACAAAGAAATTTTATCATATGCATTTGACACAATCGCTTAAATGCCAATATTACTTCTAAGCATTTGCTCAAAAGCTTGAATTTAGGAGGGCGATTTATCTTGCCCATCGTTGACGACCATGTGGGTTTTTTTTTTAAATTCTTTTATACATATGTTGTTAAACTCTATATTGAGTGCCATTCAGCCTTTCTTTGGTTATATGTGGACACATGAAAATGCTATTCAACTAAAGTGTTTTTGTATATTTGCTGATGAGACATGTAGATTAATAATTACATCAATTTTTACATTATTTTTTTGATACCGTGCGTACATAAGCAAATAACTAAAAAAATCATTGGCAGTTCATCTAAACCTTGAATATGAGTAGAGGTTATCTTGCTCATCATTTTCATTGAGATATTCCGAAGATATTATCTGCTTACCGTTTGGGTTGCTCCTTTTGTGTTGGTCTTTTCTTTTACTTCTGATGTTCGATAAAAACTCTATTTCGAGTTATTTGAAACTATTTAAGCTCCATTTACCTTTGCTTTACTGAGTTTATGGACATTAGAATAATGCACAAAAAAACAATGTTAACCAAATTTTTAATACAATTAAAAACACAATATTCATTTATTTTATTAGCTCAACCATTTACAATATGACAAGCACCTTTTGTTCAACCCTAATCAATGTATGAGTATTTATAGGCACACCAATGTAGGAAACTGGCAAACAGAGTTATAATACAATGTCTATAAATCCATGAGTTGAAAGACAAGTTATAGGGGCTCAAATTTTTTCAAGGGCTCCTACCCCTAAATCCCTTAATGGTGGCCACTGTTCCCCCATACACATGGCCAAGGCAATATTCCAAACTCAACTGTTGTTGTAATCTGTATAGAGTCCATTATAGTTGTAAAACATATAAATCCGTGAATTGAAAATTTGAGTTATAAAAGCCTCAAAAAATTCTCAAATTATATACAAGGGCTCAGTTTTTCTTGGGGTCTCCTGCTAAATCCCCTCATGGGGGTTATTGCCTTCCACATACCCCTAGTTAGGATGCTGCATCAAACCTCACTATTGTTGTAATGTGTATAGTCTGGTTGAATACCGTTTTAAGTATACACTACATACCAACAAAAATATTAATTGACTAATAAACATGTAGACCGTTGGTATTTCCCGATTATCATGTAGCCTCCATAAGATTTAGTGGGAACTATTTTGTTTGACTTTTTTGGTAGTGATCATTATCCATAGCAAGGGAAAAATATAAAGAGCAAAGTTTCAAAGTCTAATAATTGATTCTAATGCTGTAGATGAATTTGTTGGCTAAAGGATGAACAAGACCAAGACATGTGGTAGACATGTTCTATTTTAGTTGTTGATGCAAGCAACATTTTTATCACTTAACTAACAATCACACATAAATCCTACATTATTGGTTCTTTGTTTCCTTTTAAATTTAAGGATGATGGAAATGCAGGTGCAATTGAGCTGCTGCAAGATTTGTTTTGAGAACTTTGCCATAATTTTCTGCTAGAATGATACATTCAGATAATTTTCTAGATTGTTAATGTAAAACAGCAAAAAAAGAGAACATTTGAATTTTGTAATTTAAAAAAGATATCAATCCAGCAGGAGTGGAGCAATAGTACAACTAAAGGAAAATATCCAAAGCCTAAAACTGAAAATGGCATCATATGGATAAAAAGCTTGAATGCCATCACAATAGCAATTCCAAACTAGTCATTAGAGGAGATAGCCCATAATATCGATGATAATTATGAAATACTATAACAAAGTCAAATTAAACAAGATTAATTATAAAGACCATTGTGATCCATGATTATAATATACACAAAGCTGAAAAGAATGGCTTGGTGTAATGTCCCCTTCTTAGGCAGTACAGTTTTTTTAGGGGTTAGCCTATCATTCAGATCCTCGTAGGCTGGCAGAAGTGTTTAGAGGATCACTTGAGGCAGTTATCCAGTGTTTGGGAACATTACTCCAACAGTTGACTCAGGTTTTGGCCTTGACAAACACTTTCAGAGTGATTTATGGATACTTTCTATTTATAGTAAGTCAAGCAGGTAGGAGTTGCTATTTCTGGCAGGGCACCTAGTTCAGTTTCGACCCAGTTTGACAGTCTGGTGAATATCAAAACATTTAATGATATTAGGAGAAATATTTAAGTTGTGACTTTATAATATAAAGTCAATTAATTAAATATTAAAATATCAATGGAATAATATAAAGTATTAATACTTTATATTAAAAGGGCGAATATTAATGACTTATTTACTCAATAGTCATTTATTAAAAGGGGACGCCATATTTAATTATTTCTCCTAAGTTTGAAGAGGTGAATTTTATAATATTTAAAATGCTCATTCGCTTGCTTTTTTGGGTCGACTTATTGAGAGAAGGTTTATATTTCATTTGAAGGCAAATCAAACTTCATTGTGAATTATTCTAATTTGTCTATTTTTCTCTCTGAGAACATTGGAGTTTGTGAAACAAGGGTTTCTGCAGATCATTGGATTTTGAAGAACGTTCCCTCTTCAGAATCAGGCATACTGAGACTGTGAGATACCAGTTGAAGCTTGTTAGTGGGTGACTTTATTAAGAAGTCATATTTGTGCTTACAGAGGAAAGGAATAAATAAGGGTTTGAAGAAGAATATTAAAATCAACGGGGAGGTTGACTTTTGTCTTCATCCATCATATCTCAGGCCACTTTCGCTTTAGCCATACCATCATCTTTTATTGTTGTCAGGCCGTACTGTACCAGTAGATAGGCGTGTGAAAGAAATAAAGGAAACACCTTTGTCTTTTGGTTCTTTTTCCTTCCAGCTTGGTCGCCTTGCTTCACTGAGGTGTTTGGCGTGTTCTTGGACTGAGAGATTGAAGTATTCTTTGATATTATGATGATTTTCAGCCGTGCGGCTTGCTGCAATTAATAACTAGGTTTTTAATTAAGTCTTTAGTTGCTTTTTACATTGCATGTACTGCCTTTTATACTGTAATAGTTCGATTGAATTGAAGAAGGCTTTCTCTTTACAAAAATCAGAGATTTATTGTTGATTCTAGCTTTCTACGAATTTATTGTATTTTATTTCAAAATCGCACCAATTACTTTTATTGCAAAAACCCTCAAAAAAATCAAAAACTATAAAACAAACAAAAATTCTCTTTCACAGTCAGAAGATTTGGGTTGAGAGACACCTGGTCTCTTACAGTGGTATCAGAGCACAGTTTTTCTGCCATCCTGTGCTTTTTCGATGCTTTTTCATGAGTAGAGATATTATTTTCTATAGTAAGGGTAGAGTAACCGACATAATTGAGGATTGGACAGATCCACCTATTCCTGAAGGTGAGACAGTATCAAGGGTTCTAGGTATTCACAGATCCAGTTCCAATAGCAGTGAGAACAGTGTCACTACCCTGATGGCAGATCGTGAGATTCCTTTAGAGGTACACAGGGATCCAGGGAAGGAGCATGTTGGAGGTGAGATTTCTGATGATGAGTTCAGACGTAGGCATGATAATATGACGGACATGATGTCCTAGTTGATGGGCACGATGAGGCAATGTACTCCGCCTCAACAACACTATATTCAGATAGGACAGACGAGCGGGACTGCAGGCATAGACCAACCACTGGTGTCAGCACAACGACAGTCGTCACCTATCTTTCATTAGCGTAGGCTTGGACAACCTACATTTATATCTAGAGAGGCACCTTCAACACTAGAGGCAGAGCAACAGGGTCACCAGCGTGAGTTTCATCCACATCACGGCATGTCGGTGGCAAATGTGACCAAATTCTTTGGAGAGTACTCAACATTGGCACCTGAGATCAAGCAATCTTTGTCTTTTCATGAGTTCATGGATGTGCATAAGCCCAGAGGGGAAGGTAGATTTGACCGCAGAGCTCCTCAACACTAGCAGCCACAGCCACAGGTGAATAGGGATCTTCAGCATGCAGTCATCAAGGCCTTACTTTGATGGCTCTGATAAGAGTTTAGCGAGGTCTTGGGTACAAAAGTTAGACAATTACCTATCATTGAGACCTATGCAGGGTCCATGGTGTTGTCCATACTTTTGCTGCATTTGAGTTGAACATCCCATTGGTTCCCACCTCAAGTGCAATTGTTTTTCACTTGGTTGTTCGGAAGGTTTCTTGGTTTTCCTGCGTCAAAAGGATTGAACCTTGAGTAGCTTTCTTTCTTTTCATTATGCTGCATGTCATAAAGCCATTTTCAGAGAGAGTAAATATGAGGATGGTATCTTTCAGACTAGGGATGCTGAGAGATACTCATTCGTCATGATATGGTAGATTAGGGCTGCAGCATAGTGTATGTTGTTACCGACACAGCAGGAGCAACAGAAGGTTGACAGTACCATCCTGCAACATTCAGATCACTGAGAGATGAGTTATTCCACCTGGGGGGCAGACCTCCAGATAGAGGCACCGAGCATATTAGTCAAGTTGGAGGAGGGCGCAAAGCCCATTATGATTACACCCTTCAGACATCCGAAATGGCTCAAGGATGAGATAGAAAAAACAATCAGTGAGTTGTTGGCTATGGGGCATATCAGACCTAGCAAGTCACCTTTTGCTTCATCGGTATTGGTGAAGAAAAATGATGGATCACTTCGGATGTGTATAGATTACCGCCAGCTCAATAAGAAAACAATTAAGAACAGGTACCCAATACCCCGCATCGATGAGTTGATTGATGAGTTGCATGGTGCTATCTTCTTCAAGAAGATTGACTTGAGATCTGGGTACCATCAGATTCGGATGAGGGAGCAGGACATAGAGAAAACTGCTTTCAGATGCCATTGCGGTCACTTCGAGTTCTTGGTTATGCCCTTCGGTCTAACCAATGCACCTGCTACCTTTCAGGCTACAATGAACAGGGTCTTCAGTTCTTAGCTACAGAGATTTGTGTTGGTCTTCTTCGATGATATTCTGGTGTACAATAGGTCATGGGAGGAGCATTTAGCTCACTTGGATACAATTCTAGGTATTTTGGCTGAGGAGTCCTTGTATGCCAAGGAGTCCAAGTGTGAGCTAGGCATGGCTGAGTTGTTGTATCTTGGGCACATCAACAATGCCAAGGGAGTCAGTATGGACCTTGAGAAGATCCGAGCTATAGTAGAGTGGTCAGTACCAGAGAACCTTACCCAGCTCAGAGGATTCATTGGGTTATGTGTTTTTTACAGGGGATTTGTTAGCGGGTTCTCACGTCACGTCGCACCCCTTACTGATTTGACAAAGAAAGGGGCATTTGCTTGGTCACCACAGGGTTAGGAGTGTTTTGACAGGTTTAAGGTGATTATGACTTCATGTCCAGTGCTAGCATTACCTGACTTTACGAAGTCATTTGATTTGTATTGTGATGCCTCATGGGAGGGCATTGGTGTCGTTTTGATGCAGGAGAGACACCCTATTGCTTTTGAGAGTAGGAAGCTTAGGGGTCCTGAGAGGTTTTACAACATCTATGACAAGGAGATGTTAGCCATTATGCATGCTTTGGCTAAGTTCAAGCAATACTTGGTGGGCAGCAAATTCAGTGTGCATACAAACCATAATAGCCCGAAACACTTCCTTGGACAGCGAGACCTGAATGAAAGATAGCAAAAATGGGTCAGCAAACTGCAATTGTATGATTTTGATATCACCTTCATTAAGGGGAAGCAGAATGTTGTAGCTGACGCATTGTCTCGCAGACCTCAGTTGAATGCTATGGCACAAATCTTCGAGGATTGGAGACAGAGGATTATTGCAGAGTATGCTAAGAACCCATGGGCTTCTAGGATAGTCGATGGAACAGAGCAGGATAGTAGATACACCGTTGTGAATGACTTGATCATTTACAAAGGGCGGATTTTCTTGGTTCCTGATTCAGAGTTGAAGGATACAGTTATGAGAGCCTTTCATGATCTTCCTATGGCGAGCCATACCGATTATTTCAAAACATATAAGCTTGTACGGGAACGGTTTACTTGGAAAGGGCTAAAGACTGATGTACTTCAGTATGTACGAGAGTGTTCTGTTTGCCAGCAGAACAAACAGGAACACACATATCCTGTTGGATTGCTTCAGCCACTTTTGATACCTGATAGGAAGTGGGAATGCTTATCAATGGACTTTATCACGGGTTTGCTGAAAGCCCAAGGTAAAGATTGTATTTACGTGGTTGTTGATCGGCTGACAAAATATGCACACTTCTTCCCGATCACCACTACATTCACAGCATTGCAGACTGCAAAGCTTTTCTTCAGAGAGGTATTTAGGTTACATGGTTTGCCTTTGACTATAGTCAGCGATAGAGACAGTCGGTTCATGAGCAACTTTTGGCAGGAGTTGTTCAGACTTTGTGGAACCAAACTGACACCTAGTACCAGCTACCATCCACAGACAGATGGACAGACAGAAATTGTCAATAAGTGGGTGGAAGGATATCTGCGCAATTATATAGCTGGACAACAGAGAGCTTGGGTGAGGTGGATATACCTCTTTGAGTATTGTTATAACTCTACTCACCACATGACTATACAAATGATGCCCTTTATGGCATTGTATGGGTATGAGGCACCCAACCTTTTGGATTTGGTGTTGAGTGATAGCAGAGTGCCTAGTGCAGGTGATATGATGCAAGACCAACAGGATATTTTGAGGTCTCTCAGAGACAATATTCAGCGGGCACAAAATCAGTATGTTGATCAGAAAAGGGTTGAGCGTTTCTTTGCAGTGGGTGACATGGTGTATCTCATGTTATAGCCGTATCGTCAGTCCACTATGCGGAAGAGTGGTGCAGAGAAGTTGAAACCTTGTTACTATGGTCCATTTCGAGTCATCAGACGAGTGGGCGAGGTTGCATATGAGTTGGATTTACCGGCGGATATTCACATGTTTCACGTTTCACGCCTGAAGAAGGCATTGGGTCAGCATGTGATTCCCTCTCCAGTACTGCCACCCCTTGATGACAAGGGGAAGTTGATATTAGTGCCTGAGGCCATCCTCGATGTTAGAGAGACATCTTCGGAGGCGGGTTATCAGAGAGTATTTGATTAAGTGGAGAGACTTGTGGGTTGAGGATGCTACATGGGAATCAGAGGAGATTTTACAGCATCCAAAGTTGAGATTGCTTGAGGACAAGCAATTTCAGGGAGGGCAGACTGTAATGTCCCCTTCCTAGGCAGTACAGTTGATTTAGGGGTTAGCCTATCATTCAGATCCTCGTAGGCTGGCAGAAGTGTTTAGAGGATCACTTGAGGCAGTTATCCAACGTTTGGGAACATTACTCCAGCAGTTGACTCAGGTTTTGGCCTTGGCAAACACTTTCAAAGTGATTTATGGATACTTACTATTTATAGTAAGTCAGGGAGGCAGGAGTTGCTATTTCTGGCAGGGCACCTGGTTCAGTTGGTCAGTTCAGTTTCGACCTAATTTGACAGTCTGGTGAGCAGATGGTGAATATCAAAGCATTTAATGATATTAGGATAAATATTTAAGTTGTGACTTTATAATATAAAGTCAATTAATTAAATATTAAAATATCAATGGAATAATATAAAGTATTAATACTTTATATTAAAAGGGCAAATATTAATGACTTATTTACTCAATAGTCATTTATTAAAAGGGGACGCCATATTTAATTGTTTCTCCTAAGTTTGAAGAGGCGAATTTTATAATATTTAAAATGCTCATTCGCTTGCTTTTTTGGGTCGACTTATTGAGAGAAGGTTTATATTTCATCTCAAGGCAAATCAAACTTTATTGTGAATTATTCTAATTTGTCTATTTTTCTCTTTGAGAACATTGAAGTTTGTGAAACAAGGGTTTCTACGGATCATTGGGTTTTGAAGAACTTTCCTTCTTCAGAATCAGGCATACTGAGACTGTGAGATACTAGTTGAAGCTTGTTAGTGGGTGACTTTATTAAGAAGTCATATTTGTGCTTACAGAGGAAAGGAATAAATAAGGGTTTGAAGAAGAATATTAAAATCAACAGGGAGGTTGACTTTTGTCTTCATCCATCATATCTCAGGCCACTTTCCCTTTAGCCATACCATCATCTTTTATTGTTGTCAGGTCGTACTGTACCAGCAAATAGGTGTGAAAGAAATAAAGGAAACGCCTTCGTCTTTTGGTTATTTTTCCTTCCAGCTTGGTCGCCTTGCTTCACTGGGGTGTTTGGCATGTTCTTGGACTGGGAGATTGAAGTATTCTTTGATATTATGATGATTTTCAGCTGCGCGCCTTGCTGCAATTAATAACTAGGTTTTTAATTAAGTCTTTAGTTGCTTTTTACATTGCATGTACTACCTTTTATACTATACTAGTTCGATTGAATTGAAGAAGGCTTTCTCTTTACAAAAATTAGAGATTTATTGTTGATTCTAGCTTTCTACGAATTTATTGTATTTTATTTCAAAATCGCACCAATTACTTTTACTACAAAAACCCTCAAAAAAATCAAAAACTACAAAACAAACAAAAATTCGCATTCATAGTTAGAAGATTTGGGTTGAGAGACACCTGGTCTCTTACACTTGGGAGTATAATATACTATCAAAAGAGATGTCAATAACTACCACTAAAATGCATAAAAAATGTACTTAATTTGAAAGAGTTTCAATGAATTTAGATTGGAGGAATTGAAAGTTTAGAATTGTCAAAAGGGATGTCAGTAACTACCACTACAATACATAGAAAATGTACTTAGCATTTGAAAAAAGATTCAATTAATTAACATGGGAGAAAGTTCAAAGCTAGAATTATCAAATGGAAAATGGCCAAGATATAATTAAGCAAGAGATATATAACTCACGAAGCCATAATAATATATGAATGTTGACTCGGTTGACATTAGCATTTTATCTTGTTAAAAAGTGGTATTTGTTAAGTACTACATCCATGATAAGGAAGACCTTTGACTTTATATTAAGAAAAAACATGATGAAACCAGAGATACATAGCTCCATACATCAAAATAATACATATCTTACAGATGCACAAGTAAATGAAAAGTATCTGCTTATATCATGAATACTTGAATTGGTTGAGATCAGCATGATCTTATTAAAAATAATAGTTCAATGCACCAAGATAATACATATCTTACAGATTCCCAAGTAAATGACGAGTTTGATTACATCATGAATGTTTGAATCGGTTGAGATCAACATTATCGTATTAAAAAATAGTTTCCCATTGAAAACTACATGCATACTGAAGAAAGCCTTTGAATTTATTTTAAGAAACAATTAGTGGACTCTTTGTTCTGTTCTCTTTTCCCCTCTTTAACTTAAATAAGTAATTTTGAAAAATAACAAAAAAACACAAGCTGGCACAAATATTAATAACTTTTTCAACCATATTCATCACATTTACAATCACTAAATTCTAATTTCTATGTTTTTCATCAAGATATCAAATTACAACAGATATATTTCTCACTGGAAATACTCACCAGCACATGCACATGCAAATAGTCCAAATCGTTAATCTTTCGCCTGATTTTAATATTTGCTCTACCAGTCAATCTCTATGTTGTGATTTAATTTCCCTGTTTGTAACCAAAATTGCCTTCATTCAGGGTTCTGTCTTTAACAGAAATTCTTCACTATTGCCTACAAACATGATTTACAAATGGATTAAGACCATCAGCTTGTTCAATGACCATCCTTGAAACTGCTGCGATCAAAAGATTGGCAAACAAATGTGATTGTCATCTAGTTAGATGACAACATACCTAAGTACTAGACACCCAACTGTCAGCAAAGCCATTGATGCTCATTGTGTACCTAAATACTAGAACCCCAACTTCCAAGAGTGGTGGGGTTTTGATATTATTGTTAAAGGAGGCAGCATTGATGCCCAACAATAGATTATGTCGTAATTTCAACCTGACTCTGAACTTCAGATTGATACATAATTACATTTTTGAAAGGAAAACACCACAAAGAGAGTGGCTTTTCAATGGTGAAGTGGATAAGGACAAAGCAGTAATTTTCAATAACATGGGTCAGATAGGGAAACTCGTACACCCACAATTTTGTTAACTCCCAGTATTTTAATAACAACTCCCAACTTGGCTCCTTTATGTTGAAGCTTTGGCCATTCCACCCACCTGCACAGTTAAAGATTCAACAGTCAAAAACGATTACTCAGCATCTGTGTCACAAGATTCGAATTCGAATTCGAATTCGGCAACAATAAAATTCGGATGAAATTCGGCGAGGAAAAAATTTGAAAAGTATAAAATTCGGATCAAATTCGCCTTATTTAAATTTTTATTTTTTTTAATAAATATAAGTAATATATCCATAAAATTGTATAAATAGTTTAACATTGATAAAATAACTAATATTAAAACTAAAATAATAAAAACTAATATTAAAACTAAAATAACTAGTATTAAAACTAATATTAATAAAATAATAAAAACTAAAATAACTATTATCTAATATTAATAAAATAACAAAACCTAAAATTAAATCTAATATTAATAAAATAAAAATTAAGAAAATAAATAAAATATGCACTATGCATTTCAAGAGAAAAAAAAAAAAACAAATCGTCTATGAGACACGCGAATGGCGGCTGGCGGCTGGCGGCTGAGCGAGCGGGTGAGCTTGGACGCGACCTGCAAACTGAAGAAGGTCGAGGCGTCGAGCTTGATGCGGCTTGCAGATTCGCGGCTGAAAGCTTGGACGATTTGCAGAAAGGGCGCCGTCGACCTCCAAACCCGAGCTTCTATTTGCAGAGGGCGCGACCTTTAAAACCTTCAATAAAATTCTATTTGCAGAGGGCGCGACCTTCAAACCCGAGCTTTTTGAGATATTTTTTTAATAAAATTTTAGCCAAACGAATTTTGACGAATTTTGACGAATTTCATTATTTTTTCAGAAATTCGCCGAATTCCGAATTTCATGCCAAAAATTCGGCGAATTCTGTGACACAGCTCAGCATAGATATCCAAGATTTGCCTCAGTATAGGATTTTGTCCAACTATATTACACTAGAGTGTCTTTTGCTTCTGCACATATGTAAAGAAAACACATGCAAGATACTAGTTTTTTTCTTTAACTCAATGAAAAGTGAAGACATGTTTAACATTTAGCAAACAAATTATTGTAAGCCTAGATCTTGTGCATCCTTAGAATACAGTTGTCCTCATCTTTAAATTCCTGCAAGATCAGAGATCCAACCTCAGCATGAGTATCACTTTGACGAATTCTTCGAGTAGGACTTCGCATGGTTACCAATTCTTCTGCTGCTGTAGGATGAATTCCTACTGTGGCATCAAAATCTGCTTTTGTTAAGCCAGCTTTCACAGCTATTGCAACACCCTGGTATAAGAAATGAATAAAATTAAACACAAAAAAATTCAGGGATTTCCATGCCAAAAAGTTGTGTGCAAGACAGAAACCAGTAACTCTCCTTTTGTATGCATCAAGTATTACCTGTAAAATCTCAGGAGTGTCATCCCCGCACATGTGAACTCCTATAACCTTGTCTGTTGCTGAACACACAATTATTTTCATGAAAATTCGATCAGGAAGTCCTGATAATGTTGCTTTCATGGGTCGAAAGCCAGTTGTGTAAACATCAATGTCACCATATTGTTCAACTGCCTGCAATGAAAGATGTAAATAAACACGTCAAGACAAAAAATGGATTCAATGGAAATATTATTGTTATCCTTAACAATGTTGTAGGGATCTAAAAGACACCACTTGGTGTGCGCACCACATAAAATCAGAAAAAGTACTAACCTGTTCTTCACTGAGGCCAACTGTTGCAATTGGAGGTTGAGTAAACACCGCAGAAGGTATATATCTGTCTTGAATAATTAAAAATATTAAAAGAAGCTTTCAAAAAAATAATATAGAACAAACCAAACATGAATGACCTTTAGAATGTTCTGATGTATCTATATTCTAAAAAGGAACGCAGATGAAATGCAAGGAAATCCCACTCCTGCATATACTTAACCACTTCAAGCACATCTCTGAAACTGGTTTGGTAAGTAAATAAATAAAATCGGTTGCTCATCTTATGCCAATATTGTCTGCTTGCCCAGAAAGGGCTTCTGTGATTTTAAAAATATACTAAAATTTTAGATGCACAACCTGCTTAATATACAGTACAATAAGGCTTAAAATCATGTTCAAACTCTCCAGAATACAGCAAAGAAAGGTATAAAAGATGCCAATATAGGAGAACAACCTAAAGCATGTACATAAATAGCAGCAACAAAAAGCCAAAACAAAAGACATGAACCACAAAATAATACACATAAACTCAGTTGCCGGTTTGTCCCCTGCTATGCCAAAGTCCAGGTCCAGTCCAAACCAGGTCTGTATTCAGGGCCAATTCATCAGGGGATTTTGTTAGTCACACATGGATGACTGTGGGTTCGTCCGGGACGACCCTGCATGAACCTGTTGAGAACCCAGCAGAAAAATTGCATGCCCTGCCCGGACACTCTGCAAATTGCCTTTCAAATATTTTAAAATCTCTGAATATTTTTTGCATTGACATTTTATGAAAGAAAAACAATAGTGGCTGGATACTCAGCATTCACACCAACGAGCAGGGCAGGCAAGTGGATGATGTAGTTTTACATCCTAGTTGTATCTGCGTTCTCCCCACTACAGACCTATGGTGTTTCAAGATGTATGGAATAAGATCAATGATTTTCATTTTTGATCCTCTATTTGATTGTTTTTACTTTTAATTAATAAAATATCTTTTATTCTAATTTTCCACTAATTGGTGTTCCTTAATTAATAATAGGCTTTGATATAGACATTTTTTATTTATTCATTTTTAGCTTTCTACTATTTTTGGGTGGGATTGTTTTAATTTAAAGTGTGAGAAAAGTTATTTATTTTTTATGGTTTAAAATTAAATTTAAACGTTTCAAGGTTATAATGGAAATTTGGTCACATATATGAACCCAAAACGAATCCAATCCCCAAAAAATTTTAAGCTGAGTTTGTTTTCTACCCGCCGTAGACCTATGGTGTTTCAGGATGTACGAAACGCCACCAATGATTTTCATTTTTTATCCTCTATTAAATATTTGATTGTTTTAACTTTTAATTAATAAAATATTTTGTATCCTAATATTCCATTAATTAGTATCAACTTTTATTAATTAATGATAGGCTTATTACATATAGATATTTTTTATTTTTGGGGCCATATCTGCAAAACCAAACCCCAACCGGTAACTTAGTTTATTTTCTGGTCGTTTCTGGGCGTGCATTTTCTGGGTGACGCACTTGGAAAAAAATAAAACTTATGTATTCTGAATAATAAAAAAAATTAAATTTATTTTTTTTAAATTAATTATGAAAATATATATTTTAAAAGTTTAAATTAATATTCTTTATATTTAAATTTTAATGTTTTGATATATTCTTAAATAATAATATTAATAAATATTTATTTTATTTTATTTTGAAATTAATTTAGATTCAAAACATTTAAAAATAATTGTGATTTTTTTTTGAAGTTTAAATTATTATTCTTTATATTTTAATTTTAAAGTTTTAATATATTTTTAGTTAATAATATTAATAAATATTTGTTTTACTTTAAAATTAATTTAGATTTATTTTTTTATAAAAATTAACTGTGAAATTCTATTTTTTAAAGTTCAAATATATTTTGAATTGATATTATATATATATATATATATATATTTGATATGCAAGATGAGTATTATATTAATATTAATTAAAAACTACAAGCGTTTGCTATGCAGGGAACCCAAATTCAGCCACCAAAAATTATAGAGAGCCACCAAAAATTACAAAGAGCCACCATGCCAAAAAAGACCAACCACTGGAACCACCTTACAGGAAATCAACCCCACAACTACACCCTATCGTCCATTAAATAGAGCAAAAAGGCCGCTTGAATGCCAACTACGCAAACAGGGCACCACCCGCATTTCACCGGAGACAAAAGCAAAAAACCCTATTCAGACACAAACCAACCCAGAGCCATACTCACAGAAAACCATTGGCCTTTACAAAGGCCTCAAAATCTTTAACTCAATCAACGCCACCAGCCGCCTGCAGCCCGAAGAATTTCTTCAAAAATTCCACGGCCACCGCCACTATCATTTGGTGCCGCACAAGGGCTAGACCACACAAATCCAACAAGAAAGGATATATCTTCACCGCTTCATCCGAACACCGAAGGAGCTCCAAATCACAGGGCCTCGGAATACCCTTACCCTTGACCACTGCATGCAGAACCTCGTCCACCCCCTCCACCAAATCTATCTTGAACATCTTCACTAGCGACACCTTCGCCTCATCTTTGGGGACTTGATTGTCCAGAAGGGAGGCCAGAAAACGCGAGGAAATGTGCAAATTATCCCTCCCATATTCCTCGTTTTCCAAATGCATGGCACCCAGAACCATCTTAATGGCCACCACTAACAAAGGATCATTGTTGGGCAAGATGCGCTTCAACCTTTGGTCTATGACTTCCCTAAAAGAAGCCTCCCGCGCCTTCGACTACAACGAAACCAGAGTGTCCTTGCCAAATCTCGCCAAACCATCCACCGAAACCTCAACAATAAATCTCGAGTGCTTCACCATCATCACCCTTGCACTAACCTCTCGCAGACGAGAGGAAACAAACAACCACCACCTTCGAGCAGAAAGAGAAAAAAGAAAAAACCATGCACTGGCTTTGAAGCGAGCCTTCAATAAGTACTAGACACCAATTACCAAGCTGCCATCACCCAAGACAAATGAACCTCCTTCGAGCGTGCAAGATGACCTTGCCATAGGGATTAAATCCTACAGATGATACGAGCGCTACACTCAAAGCATAGGAAAAGGAGCCAAAGCTATCTCCAGCTAGCTTCGTACAACATCGACAAGACCACCCATTCAAATGCTTGGCAGGGCCTACTACTAACACTGAGCTCCTAATGTCCTCCAAGTAGCCACCATGGCATCGACTGCCACATCCCCTCCGCCAATCTGGAAGGATGCCTGTTGATGTTCTTAAGCAGTGTCGGTTGTATTCTTCCAGCGATTTCCTTCATGATGATAAATTAAATAATAGCCAAGGGCTATTTAATTTATAGTCATCAATTTTGATCAAGAGGCATGATCGATATTAATTATATTTAATTATGAAGAGGCACGATTTAATGATAAGTATTTTAATGAGGCCGACCTCATGTTTCTTTGGGACACGATTTTCAAGAGACATTCTTTGGTGGCCAACTTGTTGCTTTTGAAAGGTCACATCTTCCTCCATCACATTGTATATATACTTGGTGATATCTCATTGTTTGATCATCAATTCATTCCATTCTCATTCATCTCAAGTGCGAGTTCATTTACAAGGCAAATCGAGTTCATAGTCAAGAGCAGTTTGATATTGTTGTAGGCTGAGATTCATCTTCAGCGAGTTACATCTAATTATATCTGTGATAGCATCAGTTTATGGTGCATTCTCTTGGCCTCATTATCGGCCTTTATTGTAAAGGAGTTTCTCATTGTGATTCAATATATAAGTGATATATTGTTGCTGGGTTTTTCTCCCTCAAGTGGAGGGTTTTCCCAGGGTATCTATTGTGTTATTGTGTTGAATTTTGAATTAATTTTTTGTGCTCTAATCTGATCATAAAACTAACATGGTATCAAAGCGGGGTTGAAGAAGATCTTGATCAGATTTTGTATTACAGCGATACTCTTTATTCTCTTTCTCATCGTTGATTACTTCTATCTCTTCGAAAAGATGGTGAACGGTCTTAAGATTGAGGATAAACTCGAGGGAGCATCAAATTTCACATCATGGAGATTCAAAATTATGCTCACCTTAGATGAAAATGAATTGGCTGAGTTTGTGGAAAGCAAAGTTCCCGAACCTATGGATGAGGAAGAGAAAGTTCAATGGAGGAAGAAAGATATTAAGGCAAAGAAGATGTTAGTTGATTCCGTGAAGGATCATATTGTTCCGATTGTCTCCAAGTTGAAGACGGCAAGAGAGATGTTTAAAACCTTGGAGGAGATGTACGAAATCAACAACACAATTTGGGCACTTGCACTGAAGCAACAACTCCATCATGTAAAGATGGCGAAAGGAGAAACAGTTATTGCTTACTTCATGAAGATTTCGGAGTTGAGAGATTAACTCTCTACAATTGGTCATGTGATAGATGACAAGGACTTGACCATGCTTGCTCTTAATGGTCTTCCTTCATCTTGGGAGTCTTACATTCAAGGAATCAGTGCAAGATCGAAGCTTCCCAAGTTTGATCGATTGAGGGCGGATTGCATTCAAGAGGAGTCTAGGTTGGCTGCTAGAGGCATTGGTCAAAACTCTACTAATGAAGACATTCATGTTCTCGCCTCTCAATCTTCAAAGAAGAAAGGGAAAGATGGAAAGAAAGGATATTTCAAGAGGAATAGAGATAAAGGAGCTGATGGTGCTCCCGCATTCAAGAAGAATAGGGACCTCTCTAAAGTCCAATGCTTTAGATGTGACAAGTATGGTCACTTTGCTAAGGATTGTCCAACCAGGCCTAAGCAACAGGCTACCATTGCAGATGTTGATGAAGTCTCTCCGCAGAAGGATTCTTGTGAATACTTATTCTATTCGGCATTGTCAAGCAATGTACCTATCGACACCAACACTTGGTTGATTGATAGTGGTGCCTCTCGCCACATCACCGGATTTAGGGAACATTTAACAAACTTGGTGGAGAGATATTCTAGCGAACAAGTCATTATTGGAGATGATGCTAGTTACTAGGTGAAAGGAATTGGGACCTCCACTCCCCACTTGGATTCCGACATTTCCCTACAGTTGTGTGATGTTCTACATGTTCCAGGCATCAAGCGAAACCTTGTTTCCATTTCAGCCTTGGAAGACAAGGGTTACCAAGTTGCATTCTCTAAAGGCAAAGTTCTTGTGTGGACAAAGAATTCCAACTTCAAGACTGCTCAGGTGATTGGAGTTAGACATGAGAGCCTCTACAGGCTATGCACTCGTCCACTGCAGGCTCTAGTACATGATTCTTCAAGCTTGTGTGATCTTTGGCATCGAAGATTGGCTCACCTTCACTTCCGAGCTCTACCTATCATGGAGAAGATGGTCACAGGCCTTCCGAAGTTCAACCAGGAGCATGAAGGTACCTGCAGAGGCTGTGCTTTGGGTAAGAATACAAAAGGTCCATTTCATAGTAGAAAAAGTAGATCCAAATGTATTCTAGATCTTATTCATTCTGATTTATGTGGTCCAACGTCTGTTGCTTCTTCGAGTGGTTTCTTGTATTACATTCTTTTTATTGATGACTACTCTAGAAAGACTTAGATTTATTTCTTGAAATCTAAAGAATCTGAGGAGGTATTAGAAAGGTTCAAGGAATTCAAAGCTCAAGTAGAGAACCTATCCAGGAAGAAAATCAAAGTCCTGAGATCTGACAATAGAGAAGAGTACACCTCCGGCAGGTTTCAAAATTTTTGCATTGAAGCTGGGATTAAGAGGGAGTTTTGTGTCCCTTATAATCCTCAACAGAACGGAGTTGCTGAAAGGAAGAACAAATCTATCGTGGAAGCAGCCAAAGCCATGATTCATGACCAAGATCTGTAGACCTTCCTTTGGGCAAAAGCATCTAGGACAGCAATCTATGTTTAGAATAGAAGTCCTCACCGAATCCTAGAGATCATGACTCCTGAAGAAGCCTTTACTGGGAAGAAGCCAGAAGTGAGTCATTTGAGGATCTTTGGATGTCCAGTGTTTGCTCATGTATCGAAGGAAAAGAGAACAAAGTTGGAGCCTTCTGGCAAGAAGGGGATATTTGTAGGTTACAGTGAAACATCAAAAGCCTACAAAATCTACATTCCAAGGCAGAAGTTGATCGAGATCAATAGAGATGTCACATTTGAGGAAGATGTTGCATTCAGAAGATCCAAGGGCACTCATATGGAGATTGATAATGAAGAGTCTCCTCAGGATATGGAAGTTGACCATACGCCTGAGATTCAGAGGGAGACGCCAGAACTGAAAGAAG
Organism: Sequoia sempervirens; assembly: GCA_007258455.2. NCBI lineage: Eukaryota > Viridiplantae > Streptophyta > Pinopsida > Cupressales > Cupressaceae > Sequoia > Sequoia sempervirens. The sequence goes on from VDFB02281709.1 coordinate 43,527, forward strand.
ATGATGATCTAGTTGAGCCCTTGGAACCTACTGATGGGCCTACCGATATTGTGATTTGGAGAAAAAGACCTCTCTGGGCTAGGCAAACAATGTAGGAGGCAGAAAGGTTTGCAACACCAAGAGGAACCTTTAGAGAAAGTAAGAGACCTCATAAGTTCTCCAGTTATGTTGCTTTGATGAGTCAAATTATTGAGTCTGAGCCTTCCAATGCTGAGGAAGCTTCTAGTCAACAGGTTTGGAGAGATGCTATGACAAAAGAGTATCATTCTATTCTCAAGAATGATGTTTGGGACATCGTTCCTAAACCCGAAGGAAAATCTGTGGTATCTTCTAAATGGCTCTTCAAGATCAAGCATGCGGCTGATGGGAGTATTGAGAAGTACAAGGCAAGATTCGTGGCTAGAGGGTTTTCACAAAAAGAGGGAGTTGACTATGAAGAAACATTCGCTCCAGTTGCTTGCTATACTTCTGTCAGGACCATAATTGCCATTGCTGCATCTAGAGGATGGAAGATTCATTAGATGGATGTGAAGACAACTTTTCTGAATGGTGTAATCGAGGAAGAAGTTTATATTGAGCAACCTAATGGATTCGAGGTACATGGTAAAGAGTCTCATGTTTGCAGGCTGAAGAAGGCCTTGTATGGTCTTAAGCAGGCTCCTCGTGCATGGTACAAAAGGATTGATCGTTACTTGTTAAGCTTGGGCTTCTCCAAGAATGATGTTGACTCAAATTTGTATTTCGAGGTAATTGATGGTGAAGCATTGACTTTGGTTTTGTATGTTGATGATCCGATTCTTATCGGCGAAGAACACCTCATTATCAAATGCAAGGAGGAGTTGGCTTCTGAATTTGAAATGAAGGATCTTGGTCTCATGCATTACTTCCTTGGCTTAGAAGTTTGGCAGAAGGCAGATGAGATGATTCTAAGTCAAGGGAAGTATACCATTGATATTTTGAAGAGGTTTGGTATGATGGATTGCAAATCCATGTCTACGCCTATGGAGACCAACTTACATAAGTTGAAGGCGGCTACAGCTAGTTCAAATTTGGTGGATCCTACGATGTACCGACAGTTGATTAGATCATTGATGTATCTAGTCAATACCAAACTGGATATTTGCTATGTAGTGAGTGCACTTAGCCAGTTTATGTGTGAACCAAGGTAGATACATCTTGTTGTAGCAAAACATATCCTGAGATACTTGCGTGGCACAATTGGATATGGATTCGAAGTTGCATGGTTATAATGATTCTGATTGGGCAGGGTGTGTCACTGATCGGAAGAGCGCCTTTGGATGTTGCTCCAGTTTGGGATCTGCGATGATATCCTGGTGCAGCAATAAGCAATCATCTATAGCATTGAGTACAGCAGAGGCAGAGTATATTGCAACTTGTGTGGCAACTCAGGAAGCAGTGTGGCTTCGGAAGCTCCTTGCAGGATTGTTTGGGAAATCAATGGAGCCTACTATCATTCATTGTGATAACTAGAGTTGTGTGAAGCTTTCTATCAATTTTGTGTTTCATGACAGAACCAAGCATGTTGAAATCAAATACCATTATATCAGAGATATGGTATTGAAAAAAGCGATCCAATTAAAGTATATCAACACTGATGAGCAGACGACAAACATTCTCACCAAGCCTCTCTCCAGGATAAAGTTTGTGTACTTTCGAGACAAGCTTGGTATGGTGGAGAATCAAGCCCTAGCTGAGAAGGAGTCTCAGTTTCAGTGATCCTCCTTAATGCATTTCTCTTTGAGAGAGATTTGAGGTGCAAGCCCTTGTTAATGCATTTCTCTTTGAGATTTAAGGTGAAAGCCCTTGTTTCCACCCTCTGTGAGAGCCATGGTGGATGTCATGTGTGTGACTCCATGACAGCATCACGTGAGAGAGTCCGTGATGATTTTCTGTACTTGTGTTTCACCCTTTGGGAGAGCCATGGTGAATGTCACGATGAGGTGACAACATCACGTTAAGTGATAAGCACCTGTACATACCATACATGGGTGTAGCCATGATGGTTGATATCATGATGAGGTGATATCTTTCCTTTCCACATATGGGTGAAGCCATTGTGGTAGACATCACGATGAGGTGATGTCTTATGCAGCAAGAAGTATCCTCCCTAGCTGAGGGGGAGTGTTGATGTTCTTAAGCAGCGTCGTTCTTCCAATGATTTCCTTCATGATGATAAATTAAATAATAGCCAAGGGCTATTTAATTTATAGAGTCATCGATTTTGATGAAGAGGCATGATTGATATTAAATATATTTAATTATGAAGAGGCATAATTTAATGAGTTGTATTTTGATGAGGCTGACTTCATGTTTCTTTGGGACGCGATTTTCAAGAGACGTTCTTTGGTGGCCGACTTGTTGCTTTTGAAAGGTCACGTCTTCCTCCATCACATTGTATATATACTTGGTGATATCTCATTGTTTGTTCATCGATTCATTCCATTCTCATTCATCTCAAGTGCGAGTTCATTTACAAGGCAGATCGAGTTCATAGTCAAGAGTAGTTCGATATTGTTGTAGGCTGAGATTCATCTTCAGCGAGTTACATTTGATTATATCTGTGATAGCATCAATTTATGGTGCATTCTCTTGGCCTCATTATCGGCCTCTATTGTAAAGGAGTTTCTCATTGTGATTCAATATATAAGTGATATATTGTTGTTGGGTTTTTCTCCCTCAAGTGGAGGGTTTTCCCAAGGTATCTGCTGTGTTATTGTGTTGAATTTTGAATTAATTTTCTGTGCTCTAATCTGATCATAAAACTAACAATGCGCACCCTAGCCCCCACAAATTTTTATTTTATTTTATTTTTAAAATAGTTTAGATTTAAATGTGAGTTATTTTGAATTTAATAATAAATTAAATTTAAAATAACGATATTAAATATACTATAATCTATTAAAGTTCGATACTTAAATCAATTTATAATTATTTATGTTTATTTTTCTATTAAAATTTTAGTTATTGTAAATACATCACCATTCTTGACAAAATTCTAGATAGTGGAGGCTACAAATGGGCATGTCACGAGTGTCTAAAGGAGTATAGAGGTTCCTATACCAAGGTTCGTGGGCACCTTTGCCACATAATAGGGAAGGGGTGCATTGTATGTCCTAGTCCAAATGTTGATGGTCATTCTTCGAAGGGGTTGTCCCCTGTGAAAATTGCAAAATATCAAAAAGAACAAGATGAAGTTGATAATCATGTTCAAGCATCAAAACATTTAGGATCTCTCGAAAAAACATTTAATTTGCAAAATCGAGAGGATACTGAACAAAATATTGTTCATTGCTTTTATGCAAATGGAATTGCATTTAATGTGGTGCACTCTCCAATTTGGTAAGAGAGATCAATTATGAGAAGGTTTGTACCACCCTTTTGGCTAAAGAAAATACATTATTGACAAACAAATACAAGTGATTCGAACTTTCATGGAAAATCTTGGGAATTTCTATCATTTGTGATGGATGGAAAGATGCCAAAAATAGGCCACTGATCAATGTGAATGCAATGAGTCCAAAGAGAACAACGTTCTTGAAAGCAATGGAATGCAAGGTTGATGAAAAAGACACCCAGTTTATTGCCAATATTCTAGTTGAAACAATTGAGTCAACAGGGCCAAAAAATGTTGTCTACATGATCACAAATAATGCAAAAGTATGTAGAGCAGCAGGGTTGGTCATAAAGGCAAAATTTCCAAACATTTGGTAGACTCCTGCAATTCATTCTTTGAACTTAATGTTACAAAAAATTGGCAAAATATAATGGATACAAAAAATTTATAAAAAAGCAAAAGAAATTCAAATGTTTATTTCTAATCATCACATGTCACAAGCTATTTATAGACAATTCAATAAGTTGGCGCTGTTCAAGGTAAATTTTCCAAATTTTAAAATATACTTTTTTAAATTTATTATTTTTAAATGTAGGTGGTTGAGATTCATTTTGCCATGCACTACATTGTACTTAAAAGACTTGTGGATGTGAAGCAAGCCTTTAAAAACATGGTTAGTAGTGATATTTGGGTAGTTTAGAGACAATCTCAAATAGATAGAGCAAATAATATTAGGATGCTCAATTTTTACGATGATTGGTGAGCTCAAGTAGACTACTTGCTATCTTTTGTTGAACCAATATACGACCTCATTCTATCACGTCCCCGCATCTTAAGAAGGCTTTAAAACTCTTTTGGCGGGATTGGTGTTTATTAACACCAAAATATTGAATTTTAATATTTAATAATAAATAATAAATTAAAATTATTAATAAATAATATTTAAATTTTGAATTGAGTCTGGCCGACCCAATTGGGGAGGTGCTAATGAAGCATATATATGAGCATTGGTTTATTCTATTTAAGCATCATGAATCTAGACATTGTTGTCATGGAGATCTGCTAGGGACGAAAAACCCCTGTCGATCCACATCAAGTTGAGATGCTAAACCTCTTTTTGTTGTTTGTGAATTTTGTCCTCTAATCCGCACACTACCTGAGGCTAATTCTATACTTGCATCGACAGGCTAATCTGTGGGAGGCTAGTGGAGTCACGATTACATTTGGTGGCCGAGCCAAGGGTCTGGCCACGTCTTATCAGCTTGCCTTGTTCAAGGGTCTGGAAATGATTATTCTCTATCCTTAAAGCTAGTGATCACTGGAAGCGATTCACACTACAGACCAAGGACTTGACATCGACTCCCCACATTGGCAGAATCCTCATCCGACTCTGTTACTTTCAAAGACTCGGTTTTCTTTCGAGGACGAATCTGGAGGATTTGCAATTTCAGATAATTGCCTTGTTACAACCATCAGTTCAGTCTGGTTGCATCAGCTAACATCACCCCAGTATATTCATATATACCTCTGACAAGCTCGGGTGTGGAGCCTCTACGGCCAGAGACTTGTTTCCATTTGTTTCCATCTCATATTTGTAGCAACGAGGCTTGTTGTGTGTGCAGTGAGTGTATCAATCATTACATATATTTTGTGTCATCTGTTAATGATGAGTCAAACTTTTAATAACATTTGATTCAGCCCTTTGAACAGTCCTGTTCATTGGTTTCTGGTTTTGTTTATGTGTATCCATTTGTCTGTGTTGGTGATAGAGTTACATAAATCAGTTGTGAGTATCATTGGCAAACAGATCTGAATTGTCCTTTCTTTGAAAGAGTTAATTATTCTGGGTGCTATGCAGTGAGTGTATCAATCATTACATATATTTTGTGTCATCTGTTAATGATGACTTGAGCTTTTAAAACATTTGATTCAGCTCTTTGAACAGTCCTGTTCATTGGTTTCTGATTTTGTTTATGTGCATCCATTTATCTGTGTTGGTGATTTACATAGATCAGTTCTGAGTATCATTGGCGAATAGATCTGAATTGTCCTTTCTTTGAAAGAGATAATTATTCTGGGTGCTATTTATTACTATGTGGGATCGGTCAGCTTAGGCTTCTTACACATTTTTCAGTGACATAGATAAGCCAATATTGGGAGTCATCTATGATTAAATAGATACGACAGTAGAGTAGGTCAAAGACATAATCATAGCAAAAGAGCAAGACCACTGTGAATTCTTTTACAAACAGATATATGAAGTAACAAAAAAAGTGGGATAAAATGATGACTCCTTTGCAACTTTTGGCATATGTTTTGAACTTTGAGTACTACCGTGCTGACATGTTGGCATTGCCAAATAAGATAGCACCAAATATGGATATCGAAGTAGTTGATGGATATAAAAAAACTTTCAAAAAGATGTTTACAAAACCTAGAGTTGCTACAGAGATTCAAGATGAGTTTGGAACTTTTGCATTCTTTGATAGAAGTTATGTAGGTGTTGATGCAATGGCAGATAAAAAAGAAATGGATCCTATGAAGTGGTGGAATTTCCATGGTGCCACAACTAAACGTTTGCAAAAATTGGTTTTCAAACTTCAATTGCAAGTTTGACACTATATGAATTATATAGCAATTTAAATTATTTTTTATTTTATTTTTTATTTGATTGTTTGCATCTATATAACTTGTAATATCATTTTTTTATATGTTTCAAGTTCTTCTGCATTTGAGAGAAATTGGAGCACGTATGGCTTCATTTATTCAGTCAAATGAAATAGGCTGGTAGCTAGTAAAGCAAAGGACCCCGTCTATGTTCATTCCAATCTTTGTCTTTTGTTGCATTCCTCCACAAACTACATGAAGGGACCTAGTAGACTTTGGGATGTGCAACCTGAGATGAGTGACATCGATGTATCCATAAGTGCATTAACACATCACAATCCCATTGTTGAGAATTCTGACATACTAGGAGGATACTCCGGTGTATCTTCATTTGATTTTGAGAGTCTAGTCAGTGGTCAAACTCAATCCAACTATCCTAGCTCTTTAGAAAATCTTGATGATCTAGATCTCCAATTTTAGGAGAACAATGATGATATTTTTGATAGCATGTGATTCTATCAATGTATTTCAATTTTGTTTTGATTATGAAATTATATTTAAATATTTCTTTTTTGGAATATGTAGCAATTATGGGTCCATATTGCTTCTAAAGTAATGTAAATCTCTTTGAATAACCTAGAAAATTGTGATATATATATATATATATATATATGTGTGTGTGTGTTTTATAAATGTTGTATCTTGTGGTATCCATATTAAGGATCTTGAAAAATGGCCATATTCGAATCCATATCTGTGTCTATGTCTATAACCATTCAACTTTGAAAATAAAACATTAAAAAATTTAGTACTATTTAAATATTACCTTCCATTGTGTAACGTTTTTCAAACTCTAGCAAACAGGAAGAGTATACCAGCGGAATAAGAACATTCAACACACTAGAAGATATTTGATAGACACCAAGGCCAAAGAAACACAAACAACCCATACTATGAGAAATTTCTGTTACATCATATATTTTGTTATATCATTATCAAAAATGGCAACAAATCACTAATTGGTGAAGATACCTAGAACATTACTAGGCATTCAAACTACTTCTTGACCTTTAACTAAATATTTAATGTTTGCCTTTTGGGATGACAATTCCAAGGATCCTATTCCAGACCTCCAGAAGTGTTGATTATCTGATTATCAGATAATCAGATTTAGTTAACTGAAAGAGTTAACTAAGCGTTAACAAAAGCAAATGAAAGTTAAAGAATAAGTTAACTACAAGTTAACTTACGACTAGCTAAAGACTTAAATAATGCTAAGATGACCATTAATATTATATTTAATATTTAATACCCTCCCTTAATGGTCATCATACACACAAAAAACTAAGTCTACCCATATTGTGTTGGTCATCAAAATGCAAAGAGTGCAGACTCCTTCTGATTAGTTTGCTCCGCTACATGAGCACTTTGTTGAGATGCTTCCTGGTTAGACTTCTCATCAGCCAACCGCTTTCTACAATACTTTGTATATGACCAATCTTCCCATAGTAATGGCAAGTAAAAGACTTCTTGGAGCCCTCCTCTGAATCGCCTCGTCCTTTCTTCTGAGTGGACTTGCCTTTGCTAACGGCCTTAGCAGTAAATGCTTGTTCAACACTTGGAGACTCACTACTGCTCCCAAACTGCTTCTTCCACCGATCTTGCTGCAAAAGCTTGTTGCACATCTCATCAAACTTGAAGTCAACATTGGTGGATATAATGTTGAGCATTTCGATGAAGTGCTCGTAGGAACGTGGCAAACTTTTCAAAATGATCACCACCATATCCTCCTCTTCTACCTTACGACCAATGGCCTCCAATTGATTGCGAATATTTTTTAATTTCATCAAGTGCTCTTGCAAAGACACTTGGTCATCCATCATAATAGAAAAGAGTATATTCTTTAGAAAGAAAGCCCTTCCCTTGTCTGAGGTCTCATGAAGATCTTTCAAATGCTTCCAGATCTCCACAACAGATTTACCATATGGTATTTCTAGTAACATGTCATTGAAGATAGATAATTTAAGAAGCATGACTGCCTCCCTATTACTCCCATCATACTTGTCCTGATCCTTCCCAGCAGCAGTGGGACAAACTTCTGTACCAAGAACAAGCGCATCCAGACACCAGTACTCAAAGATGGTAAGCATCCTCTGCTTCCATGTGTTGTAATTATTTCCATTGAACCTCTATGAACTTTCCAACATAATATTGGACAAAGATGCCATCCCTCCCGTTTTCAAAAACACGAAAAACAGTGATCAATTAGCAAAACACTAGACAATCAGCTGGCACAACTCACGATTTTCAAAAAATCGTCTCAAGAAGAGGCTCAGAAACAGTAAGATTTTTGAGAAAAAACCCTCAAAAACTCTGAAAGATTTTCAAAATTCTATGTAAATTTTTAAGGAAAATTTCGAAAACTCTATACAGAAATTTTATATTTCCTAGAATTTCTATCTAAACTGGCTTCAAAAAAAAAATCAAGCTGCCATCACCTCAAAAAACCTAGCACAAATTTCAAGGGTAAAATTTTTGGAAGACAAAAAAATTTGACAGAGACCCAAAAAAATATCAGATAAACCCACAAGAAATCTGCAATGAAAAATTAATTCTGACAAAACAATCTGAGGGTTTTCTACAAAACCCTAGCCGACAGAATGAAAACCCCAGGTCATATCAGAATGTAGTGGCAATTTTGCAGAAAATCGTAGGTAGAAAAAAAAAGAGGGTCATGCGCAGCACAAAGACCTAGAAACGTGTCCATGAAGCTAAAAATTGCGAGCAAAAATACCCAAAAAAAATTCAGAGAAAGCTTGCACGAAAAAAGAAGAAATCCGTCGCTGCTAAATCCCGCCAAAAAAGAAGCAAGAAAGACTTCGTGCGCCAAAGAAAAAACACGGGGAAAATGCGAAGAAAAGAATGACCACGATGATCAGAAAAGCCCTCGTCGCACAGCGACGAACAAAGCAGAAAAATGACCAAAAATTTTCCCACGATTTTTAGAAGAATCTAGAAACGCCATTTCAGAGAAGAAACCCGCAAATTTCTGGAGAAAAAGGTGTGATTTCCTTCAAAAAACCCTACTGGGATATTCTGGAAAGAAAAAAACCCTCAAATTTTTCTGCTAAAATAAGACACGATTTTAAGAGCTGAAAATCTACACGAAAGTCAGTAACAAAAAAAAAACCCTCACGAATTACTAACCAGGCTCGAACATGAGCTCTGATACCATGTTGATTTAGTAAAATAATCAGATATTAGTAAAGAAGAGCCTTGCTCTTATAGACTTTACAAACCCTACAAATTAGGGAGAAGATCTAGTTAAAGAGTTAACTAAACGTAACTGAAAGAGACTAAAGCTAAACTGAAAGAGTTAACTAAGTGTTAACAAAAGCAAACGAAAGCTAAAGAGTAAGTTAACTACAAGTTAACTTACGACTAACTAAAGACTTAAATAAAGCTAAGATGACCATTAATATTACATTTAATATTTGATAAGAAGTGCCATGGAATTCAAGAATATAATTGAGATCCATTTTATAAAACTTTGCCATTAGTTAACCTTCTTTAAAATAATGTAAGTTTATGATCCGATGGAACTATTTTCAAACATCTGGGTACTTGCTTATCATTCTGAATATGTACCTGAGTACCAAAACATTTCAAAAACAATTTTCCAAAGAAACTTTTGGAACAATTTTCAAAATTGGGAAGAGGCACTTTGTTTAATGCATCCTTGTACTCTTTAGGCAGCCTTGCTTGTCCTCTAGGTCATTGTCCCGTCCTTGCTCTTCTTCTATCCTTCTTTTGATTCATGAATTAATTAAAGTTTAGATCCATCTTGACATCCTCAAGAAGTGCTCTATACTCATCATGTAAGATAGCCAACTCATCCACAATTGGTTGTTCTTCCTCATCTTCAACAACTTCTTCCTCCCCTTCATCTCTTGGAAGGAATGTGGGCTGCAATGGTTGATCCGAGGTAGTGGTGAATGTTCTCCCAGCACGAGGTGTACCTGCAATACTTCCTTCACCGGTAGGGGTTGCATTAACTCTTATACTACCCATCACTTGTGTCATGAGCTGCATCATCTGTTGATGGGATGCCATCATTTGACCTAAAGCATTATTAGCTAATTGTTGTCCTACTGACATTTCCCTTTGATCAGTTGCTATATCCCTCAAAATATCATCAACATTCCTATCATCTCTTGGTGGACTGCCACCTCTACTTTCCCTATCCATAGCAAGCTGATTTGTGTCAACAATTGGAGCCCCTTCTTGATAATCTTGCTATCCCAATCTTCCTCGGAAGTAATACTAGTGAGGACCAAATAGCTGCATACAAACTAACCCTCCAGGCTGGCAAGATCCAAGCTCTAATACCACTGAAATATCCTAACTGAAATATATGCAATTTTCCTGATTTTTGCAACACAGATTTATGCCCTAATTTTCTGATTTCAATTTTCTGCTCAAAACTCTAAAATGCTGATGTAAATTTTCTGATTCTAAACATGCATTAGCAACAACATATAATCTTCCCAGTGACATCAAATAACATAGCAGATTTGTCTAGCCATAAACAAGAATGTAACCAGCACCATGAATCACCAAAATATTCATCCAAACATGCCAAATTCTGATTATCCAAATGTTCAGTTTGCTGCTACAAATTCAGACCTAATTATGGGTGCAACATCACTACAACATGGGCTCCAAAAATTCCCAGCAATGTACAGTAGCTTGCTGATATGAAGAAACCCCAAAACATGCAATGAAATGAGGCGAACTGCTCCAACTCACACACATGCAAGATAAATGCAAATATATGATAGAAAATGTCTCCAAAACCCTACCACAAGGGTGCGTTGGCTTGCTGGTCTGAATGTAGGGTTTGCAACCCTTGAAATCTTGCCAAAACCTTCCAAACTTGCCAATTTCGCCCCCTCCAAATCTGGTTGCTCCTCTTGCAATTTGGGCGCCTCACCCTAGAAAGAAACCCTAGGTCAAATCCACACGTAAACTGCCTCCCTCAAGTCACCTAGGCTGGTATGAAATCTGAGCATGAACATCTAACGTAAAACTCCATAGAAGCGCAAGTGAACTTCCATCATGGAAGTCCTCCATTAAAGAGCTAGGTTTTCGTCCTTGGAATAGTTGCAAAATTGCAGGTCAGAAAAGCAGAAATAATTCACATGCTATCCAAAAACCTCCAAATGAACCTTGCATATATATCAATCCTCCTTATACCCCCAACTTGGCCGCCCCAACTTTGGACGCCAACTTTATATTTTAAAATTGCTTTTTATTTTATTTTTAATTTTCCTTTTTTGGGCGCCAACTTGCAAATCAATTTTATTATATTTATTTATTTCCCTCAATTGGGAGTCAAACCCCAATTCAAATTTATATTCTTTTTTATTATTTTTTGCCCTCCTTATAACTCCCAAAGGGGTCGCCCAGCCCCAAATAAAATATTAAAATAACTTGGGCGCCAAAATTCAAATTTAAATCTTATTTAATCTCCTTCCTAGGGCACCAAAAGTCAAAATGATTAAAAATTATTTTTCCCTCTAATTTTCTCATGCTTGCCCAAAAGGGACTTACATGATTCCTCGGATGTTATAATGTCCACACACTGTGGAAGTCAATTTTTGTCCCTTATGTCATATTTTGCACAGCAGATTTGATTTCATCAAGTCATGATTCTAGGACTGGAAGTGTTTTTGTATGTGAGAAGATTGGTCTTCATTAAACTGTGGTTAATACTGCTAACATTGGGCTAAGAGGGCTGTTGGATTTTTGAGTCCTGAAAATTGAGTAAGCAGAAAAGATCTTTTTGTTTTCTCATCACAGAGGAGTTTTCTATTGCTCCAACCCTGCTATGGAACAGAAGCTAGTTTTGAATAAGCGAATTTATGCACTCAATTTGTTGTTTGTGGCAATCTTGCAGGATAATGTGATTTTCTTTATGCCACTGAATGTGGGAGAGAAGTGAGATGCACTGTCGGAAAAGAACCATATGGCTTTTCATACTTGCAAGCCATGTGTTGTGCATGTCCAGTTAGATTTGATTTAAAAATAACTTTGAGACTTCCATATTTATTTTTTTGAGTTTTCTGACTAAATCATGATCAAAAGAAAGAGGGGATTCTATAAATGTTTGGCACATTATCTCTTAATACTTTACATCTGTCATTCTGCTCAGGAAAGGAGGTGGTAATCTCTGGGGTTAAGCTTCTACATGCCACATTTTTTAAAGGTTTCCATAGGTATCTTTCAGCATAACAGATTTTTTATTACAATATCAGAATTTCATCTTTCTCACTTTGGGTAAAAGTAAAACTGAAAAGAACCCAAAAAACACCATCACTACAAGGAAAGTACACCAAAATGTAGAGGGAAACCAATCCATGGTTTCCTATGTAGCTTTTCTGGGTTCAGGTCACTTTCCATTTGGCAAGAGTCCATATTCATGTGGGTTTATGAAATTACCAGAATCTGAGAATACAGGTTCAATCCATACCCAGACTGCAAACAGAGAGCTTAGATCAATTGAGCACTCTGTTTTAAACTTTTTGGCTTGTCAAAAACAGTTCCTAGAGAGAGAATTTCACATCTTGAGGGCAAATTATATTTCGCACTGCATTTGAGGAGTGAAGTGTTTGACTTTGTGCATTCATTAAGTTTGCACTAAGCATTGTTTTCGTAATGGTCAGAGTCTTTCAGGTTACATTTTGTGATTTGTCTTCATTAAGCAATACATTGATGAGAAGATTTCCGACAACCCAATCAAAACACAATAAGGGAACAAGAAAGCAGCAATGATCGTAGTGGAAAAACAACTGGTGCAGTTGCTAATATAAATTGACCAATTTGAAGTACATATGAATGTCAAACATGGGTCTTCATTGCCTTAAGTTTAACCATCATTTTGAAAAATTTCATGTTATTTTAATCACTGAATCTTTTTTTTTTATTGCACATTCAACTACCAAAAAAACTGTTTATCAACTGCATGTGAAATACCTATAGTCTGGTTTTGCAGGTTCATTGCCGAATACAGATTTAGCAAATGCCCCTCCTTCCATTATAGCAACTGGAGTCAAATTTACCCTGTTAGTCACGTCACCAACAGCCCAGATTGATTCAACAGATGACCTAGAGCATTCATCTACCTGCAGAAACCAAACAAATTAGTGATGCAACCATTCAACAGATGACCTAGAGCACTCATCTACCTGCAGAAACCAAACATATTAGTGATGGAACTAACTTCATTCACATTGCAGATTTAAATTTTCATCAAGTTTGCAGTCTAAGTACAAATAATTCATTTGCTTACATACCTCAATGGCACCATTCTTGGCCAGTTTTACTCCAACCTCTTCTAACCCCAAATTCTAGCATAAATATATCCAGTTTTAAATAATATTAGTCCATGGACAGCATCATTTCTAACTTCCTAACACAAAAACATAGTGAAGAAAATCTTTCCAATCACTAAATAGTAAAATCTATTAGTTATACCTTAGTATTTGGAACTCGACCAGTTGCAAACATGACATGTGAAAAACCTTCAGCAACTTGTTTAGTAGTCTTCAGTGTAAGTAACCCATCTGATGCTTTTTCTATAGCTTCTGGAGATTCTTCAAAATAAAACTCAACCCCTCTCAGTGACATTTGCTCTGCTACAAAATCTCTAATCTGCAAAAGCATGCATTTTCAATAAGATTATAGTTATACAATGCTCAGTGAATAAGTAATTAGTAAATTATCCATAGCCATAAAATAAACATTAGTCCTGTAATAAACTAAAGAAATCTATAAGCTAAAATTTACCAACCTCCTCATCAAAGCCTCTCAAAACCTTCTTCTGGCGGATGAAAACATGAACATCACTGTGTAGCCCATTGAAGATACTTGCAAATTCCAGGGCAATGTAACCACCTCCTATGATAGCAATTTTGTCTGGGCGTGAAGGTAAATCTAGAGCAATATCAGAATTAATAGCAAATTCTTTTCCAGGAATATTGGGAATAGAGGGACGTCCACCCACTGAAACAAGTATGTGCTTTGCAGAGTATAATTTTCCACCCACTTCCACTGTATGTGGATCAACAATCTGGCAATACAAAACATTACAGATAGTGGCTCAGAGCTTAGTGTTTGGCCCTGATGAAGTTGAAATGGAAATGTGAACAAAACAGAATAGTAAAAATAATATTTCTTGCTTTTGTAGAATTCTCTAAATCAGATCATACAAGCAACAGAGTCTTGCACTCAAACCTTTCCACGACCTTCTATTAGAGTTACACCAGCATTGTTCAAGACATTTTTATACACCCCAGTTAACCGCCTAAGCTCTGCATTCTTATTAGATATCAGAGTGGCCCAATCATGCTTGGGCTCGCATTCATAAGACCAACCAAATCCTCCACTGTCTTCATGTTCGTGAGAAAACTTGGATGCATATACAAGCAATTTTTTGGGAACACAACCACGAAGTACACACCTGCATGAAGAGAACTTATCAGGGCTTACAAGGTAAAAGCAAACAATTTATAATCTCCCAGAAACAACAATGCAAATAAATTAATTATAATTTCACTCTAGTTTTATCTTAGAAAATAGCCAAAGATAATTACAGTAACTAAATGTGTACAAGCAAGAAAAAGGAATGAATGCAAGCAAAAAATGACAAATTTCCAGACAATTGCATTGAGAGAATACAAAGAGTACACTAGAAAAATTATACAAATGCATCCTGAAACATGATAAAAGCGTGATATTTCTGAAAAAAAAACGTATGCCAATTAAAGGGAGCATTTGTATAGGGGTCTTCTCTGCACTCACTGGCCTCAACCTTTACTGTCCGCTACATTTCTCAGGGTACCATGAAAGATACCAAACATTGATTTCACACAGCGACAAACAACGTTGACACAGGATAATGCACACTCAGATCCGATTAAATACCAATTCACAGTTTGTCTTACAGCAGCAGAGAATGATAACTCAAGAAGAGACAATACCTCTGAAACATATATTAATTCACAGAGAATAGCAATACAATGCCGATATAAACCAATCACAGCAAGTAACAATTCACAGTAACAAACAATTCTGGACAATTGAATTAATCTCCAATTTATGACAGTAGTTTACACTTGCCAGGAATACAAATGATGGCACTCGAATAAGAATAGATCTGGGCCAGTTGCTGAGAATATGGAAATCACAATGTGTCACCAGCAAAACAAATACCCTGTATGTATGAATCATGCACCCACAGAACCTGGTGTTGAGGGGCAATATGGCGTCTTAGACGACGCCTTATAAGTGGCACCTTCCCTTCATATGATTTCCCCGTAGCCTCTTTATGATGATTAATTGCTGGAATCCGGCACGGCTGGCAAAGGTCTTCCATGTGATGCACAAGCCAAAGGCTCCACCACCCCAAATGTCTGAATTGCTACACCAACAAGGGGACATTATACAGCAAATCCAATTCTGCACAGAAGTGAATTAGATTAGGAAATGAATTGCAGAGGATAACAAATCACAGTTACAAGGCACGGTTTTCATCCCACCTTGCTGCCAATCTGTAGGGGGTTTCATCTCAGATTCACAAGACCATTCATCCCACTGTGTTGATGAAATCAAACTAAAACATTCAAATATATACTGGCATATAGGCGTCCCAAATGAGTCGGCCCAAAGTAATTAAAAATATTTATTATCATATTATTAATATTATTTAAATATATTTAATTTGATTTTAGTGTTGAAAAACACTATTTTCCCACTCAAAATAGATTTAGGGTTGGGCAACATCGGGGACATGACAGTCCTCCCCTCCCAAATGTTGTTTGTCCTCAAGCAACCTCAGATTTGGATGCTCAAAGATCTCCACACCTTCCATTTCACCAAGTATTCCAAAATTACTTTGTTCCTCAGCCTTTTCTCCCTAGCATCTAGGATCGTTTCGGGTTCAAGTATCAATTTCCCTTCATCATCAAGTGGGGGCAGCTCCATTGAAGGTGTGACTTGTTGTCTAATTGCCCTTTTGAGGCATGACACATGAAATTGTTGTCCTTGGTTAGTTCTAGTTCATATGCAACCTCTCCAATCTTCCTTGGGATCCGGTAGGGCCCATAAAACCTTGGTTTCAACTTCTCCACACCATTCCCCTTGAGGGTAGACTGCCTATAGGGCTGCAACCTTAAGTAAACCATATCACCAACCTCAAAAACTCTCTTTGTTTTATGCTGATCTGCATACATCTTTTGTTGGTTTTGGGCACGCTTTAAATTCTCCTTGAGAGCATTCAAAATATCCATGCTTTGTTGCACCACATCCCTTGCTCCAGGGACTCTACTATTGGTAAGGATCAAATCCATCAATGAAGTAGCATCATAACCGTAGAGTTCCTTGAAAAGTGACATACTTATAGACATGTGATGTGTAGTGTTGTAGCAAAACTTCCCAAGTGTAACCACTTAATCCAAGTTGTTTGCTGCCCTGTAACATAGTTCCTTAGGTAGCCCTCAATCCATTTATTCACAATTTCAGTTTGTCCATCTGTTTGTGGATGCTAGCTAGTGCTCAAAGTCAATTCCATGTGAGTCAAGCGAAAGAGCTCTTGCCAAAACAAGTTGATAAATTTGTTGTCCCTGTCACTCACAATTTTCTTGGACAGTCCATGAAGTCTAAATATCTATCTAAAAATCAAATCAGCAACTTGAGGAGCCTTATACTCTAAAGGAGTGGCATGGAAATGAGCATATTTTGTAAGCCTATCAATCAACACATAGGTACAGTCCTTACCTTGCACCTTAGGCAGCCCAGTAATTAAATCCATGGAGATGCTCTCCCATAACTGATTTGGAATGGGCAAGGGCTGCAACAAACTAGCTGGAAAAACATGCTCAGTCTCATTTTGTTTGGCACACCAAACCCTCTAACATGTTGCAACACATCATTCTTTAGTCCCTTCCATGAAAAACACTCTCTAACTTGCTTGTATGTCTTGTAGAAACCCGGATGACTGTCATATCCCCAATTTGATTTGAAATTCAAATTTTGCAAGGGCGGGAAAAGGTGTTTTTGAACACTAGTTTTCATATTTTATTTAAATATAATAATAATATTTTAAATAAATAAAAAATAAAATAAAATAAAAGAGGTCGGCCTTGTTAAAGTTATTTTGGGAGGGCTATAAAAGAAAGTAAAGTGCAAGTCATTTGGGACCCATTCATATCATTTTTTCATTTGGAGATTCTTCTCTTTGCCTGCAACTTTGGTCGGGCTTTAATTCTAAGGACGAAAACCCTTGTGAATATAGTGAGTTGGACGAAAACCTAGCTCATCTTGTGGAGGACTCACAATGGAGTTCTATTTGCAGTTCATTGAAGACAATTGGAGGTTTGGAGCATCACTGCATAACCAGATTTGAAGATCAGATTTGGAGCAGCATCATTGTAGCATTTTGTGAGCAGATTGCATTAGGGTTTTGCCGTAATTTGGAGCACCACTTGGGGCAGACTTGAGTGCCCACCTTTGGAGGGTAATTTTGCATTATTTGGAGCGTATTTGGCCAATCTAGGGTTTGACATTTTAAGACTATTTTGCATATATTTGGTATGTATAATCATAGTTTCAGATCTGATTTGTAGAGCAAAAATTTGGGCATATATTTGGCACGTTTGAGCCCTTGAGGTCCTTATAAAATCAGTCCAGAATATTCAGTTTTGTAATAGCAGAAGTTATCTACAGAAAATCAAACCTGTATATTGCATTTGGATGCCCTATCTTGTGTTTTACATGGTGGATTTAATGTTTGATATGAATATCAATTGGTAGCATCATTTGGCATGTTTGTTTGTCATGTTTGGACACTTGTATGTTCCTTGTGTTATTTTGTTTGAAATCAGAAATCAGAATTAGGGTTTGACTAGAAAGAAAAAAATCAGAATTTTAGGGCAAATCCCCATTGGGGATATTTTAGTGGTATCAGAACAGCAATCCTACCAGCCTATGGGTTTGATTTTGAGAATACAGATCTACAACGGACACATGAGTGGAACCTTGGAGAAAGAAAATAGATTGGCAACCTAAATTTTTACCCAAGGAAGAAGACATAGATCCTATCCAAAAGCTATTGTTAAAAATACAGGAGGATCAAGAAAGGTACCCATTTGAAGCCACCAAAATCTTCAACCAATATCAAGGAATGTCTAAAGAAATCAAAACTCTACTTTCTTTTGATGGTTATCTAAGATGCCTTGAATGTAGAAACCCAAATAAAAGAGGACATTATGACTACATAAGATGAAAGAGGAAAGAAGAGGAAGATTCAAAAACTGCTAAGGAGGACGTCAAGGAACAAGACCCAAAGAAATCAATTTTGTTGGAGGAAACGAAGTTTGAATCAAAATCAGAATCACCAAAAGTTACCATTGAAGAAAGGATATAAAAGAAAGAGGAATCACTTGCTTGTGACTTGCAACCTACAAGTGATCATGGGAAGTACAAAAATCAGTCAGTATGCAACCCTAAAGAAGACATGTTCAAGAGTTCATTTCAGCCTTATGAGCACAAGGACAAGGGAGATTCACCTATTGAAGCTACAAATGAAGTGCACATGAAGATTGAAGAAGATACCACCATAGAGATTGTCAAACCAGCCATGTTAGGTCAGCTACATGAAGGTATGGGTTCTTGTGATGTTTCATTAATTGAGCCTAGCATTGCTTCATCACCTTTACATCATTTTGGCAAGGAATCAAATTGTGGTTTGAGTGTCCTTAAGTTGGATGTTGCCCATACATATGTGAGCAATTCAGAAATTTCAGTATGTAGTGGACAAAGTGAATTGGATAAGATTGATTTAACATTGCAAGATATGGAGGATCACTTGGTCATTAAGGAGGTTATAGTTGTGCATACTCTTTCTAGACCATCCAATAAGGAAGATCATGATGTAGAAGACTCTACTCATTATTTTGATGGAGATCCTTTGATGAAGCATGATGATGACCTAGTTTCCACACATGGATAATGAAGAAGAGGCCATGAAGGAAGCTAGTTTGGAGGATGCAAGTTTGTTATTGCTTGAAGACAAGCAATCTCAGGAAGGGAGGACTGTCATGTCCCCAATTTGATTTGAAATTCAAATTTTGAAAGGACGGGAAAAAGTGTTTTTGAACACTAGTTTTACATGGTGGATTTCATGTTTGATATGAATATCAATTGGCATGTTTATTTGTCATGTTTGGGCACTTGTATGTTCGCTGTGTTATTTTGTTTGAAATCAGAAATCGGAATTAAGGTTTGAGAAGAAATAAAAATCAGAATTTTAGGGTAGATTCCTATTGGGGATATTTCAGTGAAATATCCCAAACAATATATATGTAAATATACTGATTTTTGAAATATACAATGATGCCCTAGTTTTCTGATTTTTCTACTTTTGCACAGACACTAGTTTGCTGATGTAATTTTCTGAGTTTATTTATTCACGAACAGCAATATATTTCATCCAAACAATTGGCAAACTTATAGCAGATCATAACAGCATAAATCCATCAACATAGTTTAACAAAATCCATCATTATGAGCCAATATTTCTGATATTCAACCTCCAGTCTGCTGCTATAATTTAAATGCAATTTACAGAAGGAAATGGGCCTCAAACATGCACCACAACATGAAGAAACCCCAATTGATGCAATGCAAAACTATCCTTAGCTAGGCGAAGTTGCTCCAGCCACACACATGCAACTATATGATGAAGAAACAACACTAAAACCCTACCAAGGGTGTGCTGGCTTACTGGACTGTTGTTAGGGTTCTGCCACCCTAGAAATCTTAAGTATAACCTCCAACATGCACAATTTGCCCCTTCACTTAGATGCCTAAATGCTAATGCAAAACTGAACATGAAAACTATCAACAATCTCCATTGAAGCACATACGAACCTCCGTCATGAAGTCCTCCCTTGAAGAAGCTAGGGTTTTGTCCAACTTCTCCTTAATTTCCAAGGGTTTTTGTCCTTAGAGAATTCACCAAAGTGCAAAGCAGAATAGCAAATGTGAAATATTCGTTGATGATCAATGACTCCAAACTAACCTTGTATAAATACAAACCTCCTTATGCCTTCCAATCTGACCGGCCTAGCTCTAAGTGACAAACTTGCATTTAAAAATTGCTTTTAATACATTTTCCCTCCTTTTGAGCGCCCAGAATGACTTGCTTTATTTTATTTTTTTATTATTTATCACGCTTATCCTTCCAAAAAGGGGCTGCCCTAGCAATATAAAAATATATAAAATATTTTGCCATAAAATATTCAAAATTTAAATATTATTTTCCCTCCCTTTGGCACCAAAATAAGAATGATGAAATAATATATTTTAAAATGATTTTTAATTCATTTTCCCTCCTTTTGGGCGCCCAAATGACTTGCTTTATTTTATTTTTTAATTACTTATTACCCTTATCCTTCCAAAAAGGGGCCGCCCTAGCAATATAAAAATATATAAAATATTTTGGCATAAAATATTCAAAATTTAAATATTATTTTCCCTCCCTTTGGCGCCAAAATCGGAATGATGAAATAATATTAATTTTCCTCCCTAGCTCGCTATAAGGGACATTACAATCCTCCCTTCCCGAAATTGCTTGTCCTCAAAAAATAACAAGCATATAACCACCTGGATCCCATATCATCTCACTACCATAAGTATCAAAATTGAGAAGATGGTTGTACCTCAAGGAGCTGTCAACACCAACCCAAAAATTGCAGTTCCAAATCAAAAAATCAGAACAGCTATCATACCTTTCCTTAGTGCCTTCAACCACCTCAAACTTCTCCTTCCACATTGCTTTATGCTTTCCAACAAGTGTCGGTCCAGTTTGAATTCTTCCATGAGAGTTATAAACCTTAAAGCTGACCTTTTTGGTTGTTATTACATGATAATGTGAAGATAAAGGACTATTGTCATACATCAAAAAATCAGTCCTTACCTCATGCTCAAGTGCAATGTAATACCCCCTCTGCACTTTGTCTTGACCATATAGTTAATTGAAGTTATAGTTATAGTAGAGATTAAACATGGTTATGGTATTATAATCAAATCGAGCGGGAGGTTATAACTTAAAAAAATAGTAAGAAATAAACAATATGATAAATAAATTATTATGAAATGTGCTAATATGTCAATTGTTTTGGAAGATCAGTGTTTTTAATGTAGATGCCTCCCTCTCAGCGTCAGTAATAACATACAGTTAATTGGTTAAGCCCTGTACTGTTTCCCCCTCTCCACTGCTCTACATAGCAGTCCATTGCTGACCTTAGAGTGTGAACTTAATCATGCCATCAACGAATTAGATAAGAAAAGCATTTGAACATCTAGTCATATGCGCAGATCTGCATTAATTTCGCAAGGGTAGAAAGATTTAGAGGATGAGTGATCCCTACGCTACTTTATTGGCAAATAGATTTAGTTACTTCACACGCTCTTCCTGATGCAACTACCACTACATTTATTACTGCCAAAGAAGTTGTTCTGTTTGGTGAACAATCTCATAGCGAACATGCATGTCGAATTGGAGTGAGAGTCTTCTCCATAATTTTTGGTTGCGGTTTCCTTGCATGGGGGAAGGAATTTAATTTCATACCGAGATAATTGGTTGCATACGGGGAATTGGGGGAGAAACTTTTAGTTGGTTACCAATGATTTTGTTGCATGTTAAGGGGATAAGGGGAGGGATATAGTTAATCTTGGTGGGGGAGCACATTTTGAGGGGGCCTCGGCTTGTTGTGACAGATCTTCTGGTTGCATGTTGATACCCACTTCGAGTCTTAGGCTTTTGGTTTTGGGATCTTAAGTCAGTGAGTATGGGGACCAGGGATACTCTGCCAGATCCCCATAGAAATGTAAGATTGTTCGACATATATATATAATAGCCAAAAATAAAAAAAATTGGAGAGCACCGAGCGCCTACCAAAGTCATTGATGGAGGTTTAGAGATAAAAGGAGATGGGCCAGACTTGGATCTGAGCCTATGAAGGAGCCAAATTTTGCCTATGTCCTGATTTTCACAGGAGCCGACTATTGGAAGGGAGTAGCAAGCGTTAGATTTTGTATCTCGTAATTTAAAAAGGAAACGAGTACTTGTGGTGTCTTCTGGACGCTCGCTCCATCGAATTCAGACTATTACATATCCCGTTAAATGAACTTATCTGTCAGGTAAGTGGTGTTCTTCATATATCGAATTCTTAAATGGATTCTAATTACTTACTTTTTGTATATTCTCTTCAAAGCAAAAAAAAAATTAGTGACTATTACGTTATTTTAAAAACGACTATGTGAGTCTTTGAGACCATCTCTATGAACCTTTTTCTTTAAGTCATTTTATGGGCCCTTAAGAAATCATCTCGCTGAGACAGGCGAAGTTTTTGAAAAACATTTCTATATAGGCAAACACTCACGCCACAGAGCTTTTGCACCCCCTGTCAAGACTTCTACATGTATTCTTGCATAAAACTTCATCATCTTTTCCTCTCCTACATATACATATCTTCGCCTCTCAAGCATCATCATACGAGAAATCCTCAACTGTGGCGTACTTGAACTTAATAGAATGATGTAGAGGTTTTAAACAATCTCTCTGATTTCAATATTAACCAGATTCAGCCGCAATACTTGAACATAAAAGGAAGTTTAAATGTTTAAATAATCTGCTTGATTCTGTTGACAATCTATCGTAGTTGCAGCACTTGAAAAATAAAATATTGTCAATGTCTAAGTTAATATCATAGTTAATGTCGTGTATTTGAACCTCAACTTTCTCCTGTCCTACAGTCTTGGGGATAACAGTTGGGACTTGACAATAATAAACGTATGATGATTGCAGTATATCCAAATTCCAATATTCACCTTCTAATATACTTGGCAACCTGTCACAGTTACAACATTTAGAGTAGAGGCAGTGTACAGAATTAAATAACCTCCCTGAAAACCATTGGTAACTCATCACAGCTGCAACTGTTAGACTTGCAAAGGTGTAGTAAATTAAATAATCTCTCTGCAACCATTGGCAAACTATCTCTGCTGCAACGTATAGTCTTTGGAGGGTATTAAGGTTAATTAATGTTCCTGTAACCGTTTGCATCCTGTCACAATAGCAACACTTAAACATAGAAGACTGTAGAGGTATAAATAGCCTTCCTGTTTCGTTGGCAACCTAACACATCTGCTGTACTTGAAAATGGAATGCTGTATAGATTTAAATAAATTCTCTGATTCTACTTGCAACCTGACACAGCGGCGCACTTGAACATGGAAATGGAAGGGGATTAAAGATGTCATGTTGAAGATTTGTTCTCTTTCTTTTAACCTGTTTACCTTATCTTGACCTGATCCTTGATCAAATGACCTTTCAATCTTGCTGGCAAAGAAGTACTCTGACAAAGATTCTAACACAATGTTGAGAAAGAACCTTAGGCATAAAGGAGAGATGTACTTGTAATTAGATTAAATGAAAGATTAGCACATAGAATAAATGATTTAATTTTTCATTGTCTATTGGAGAGATGACTTAGATGTGTGAACCTTCGAGTTGTGAAAAGAGCTGGAAGGAAGGTGAATTATATATATGTATTTTATATTTTCATAGTTGTTTACGTATAGATCAGAGTGATATAAACATTTTAGAACAATTTGGAAATCAGTAGATTGGAAATGAAAGATGATTAATTCACTACTAGATAAATTGTAGGATTTAATAAAGGAAATTAGATTACTATACTGTTGGAAATATTGTCATTGATGTCAAAGACTCTCAGTCCAAATTGTTGGAAATATTATTATTGATGTCAAACTAGTGTGAATAAGAAAGCAAGTGTGTTAGACAAAAAAGAATATAGGTATGTGGATGAGATATCATATGAGTAACAAGCAAATCTAGTGCACAGAAACATATAAGGCAGATATCTAGTGCACAGACCATAGCAGATTGTTGATCAGTTTGGTGATCAGAAAGAACATCTAGAAAGAGAGAAGATTCAAGAGGATCTCTATCATATACATCGAAACTTCTATGTTGCATAGAATCCCTGAAAGATCAGTTTTTTAACAGAGATACGTCAATCAGACATTCTGAAAGCTTAAATATTCATGAACAGATCTGGAAAGTTTAAATGTCGATTAAGATCAGATTTAAGGTAGATTTGAACAGGTATCATGAAGAGTTTATAAACAGATTTCAAAGGATATAAGTATGCAAACAACCTTGATGAATCTCAATCTGGTTTATCTTCAGATTATACAATCAGTATGCAAACAGAAATCACTCATTTAACTGATCGATTTCTCTAAATTGATATGATCATAAATTGGTTCTAAATTCTGGTAAATTCTGGAAAAGCAGATTATACTATCTTAAAGTCATCAGATCGATCATAGCAATCAGATAAATTAAAAAAAAAAAGGATAATCGATCTCATTAATATTAACAAATATATAAATAACAAAAGCAAAAAATTAATTTGTAAAAGACTTGAAGTGACGCGATTTCATCAAAGCACATGCTAACTAATGGTGCGATTCAATAAGTGAAGTAGAGCGATCATTTTAAGGAAATAATATTTTAAAAGTCATAAAGGTGCGATCCTTAAAAACATTGAAAAGTCAGACTATCTAAAAAGGTGCGATCGTGAGTAAGACAAAATTACATAAAGACAAATTAATTTTGTCTTATATAAATGGAGAAATAAAAAGGTGCGATTAGTTGTAAGAAGGCAGCGCTTGGTATTAAGGAGCAGCAAACTTACTAAAAACAAAATATTTATGCTGGCCAATAAAACAAAAGCATATAAGACAAAAAAGGGATAAGACGAAAAGGAGAATAGGACAAGGAGAGCAGCGATTCCTTTTATAGAAGCAGGGATTAATGAAAAGATATCTATTAAAGATTAAAGAGAATATTAATAATAAAAGGACACCTCCCTTCATAGAAGATGCCTCTTCTCATAAGATATAAAAGAGAAGTAATAAGTGTGTGTGTGAGTGTGAGGAATAATTTGATATATCTTTAAGCACAAGTGCTGTGTGTAAAAAGCTACATCTTTAGAACGAAGATTTTTATGTGTGGAGAATGAGAGTATAAAGTCAGATCAGAAAATAAATTCTCTTGTGTGAAAAATTGTATATCATCTGAAGAATGATTGTAGAGTGATTTGTATATCAAAAATATCTTCTGAGTGTAGAGAATGAGAATATAGAGTGTTGTGTGTGAAATAAAAGTTATTTCATTAAAACCAGAAACAGCTGTGAGTACAGTGTGAATTAAAAGAAGAAATCGTTTATCACAGGAGGAATACATGAAGCTTTAAGAAGCTTATCTTATACAGTGTTGTATGAAGAAAAGTAAGACACATATTTGTATGTGAAAGTGTGTGTAAAATATACATTATCTGAAAAGAAAAAAAAGTGCTGAGTATTGTGAGTAAAGTAAATATTTTATTCTTAAGTTACAATTGGTTGTAATAACTGTTGTGTGTGAAACAATTGATATATTTAGGTGTGTAGAGTGTTGAAGTGTTGATTTTGTTGAATTTTATCTGTATTGTGTATAAATAAATATCATCTGCAGATCAATATAAGAATTGAATGACTATTGTCTAAGTATAGAGAGGAAGAACAGCACTATTAAGTATAAAGTAAATATTATCTGAAGTTTGAGTTGAGAAGACAGTTTTTAAAAAGGGAACTTGTTTCAATTCTGTGAAGAGTTTGTGCAAAGGCAAAGAGAAATATATGATTGGAGCAAAATTTTGTAAAGTCCATCATTCGTTGAGAAAGCAATATTAAAGGTGGAACACTATTCATTCAAATTACAATCTTTGCTAAGTTGGTGCTTGGCAAGTAGGGGTTGGTGCTCCTTGTAGGTTGGTGCCTACTAAATCAGCATTAGGGGTTGATGCTCCTTGTAGGTTGGTGCCTACTAAATCAGAAATAAGGGTTGGTGATCTTTGTAGGTTAGTGCCTACTAAACTACATATTTGGTGATTCAAGTAGGTTGGTGCCTACATTCATTGTAAAAGCTTATATAATTTATAAGGTACTATTGTTGGTGTCAACTTGTTCGTATTGAGATATTCTTGCATAGTTGAGTTGTGTTAGAGTTTGAAGTTGATAAAGGTTGTAAAGGGTAAAAGTTTGTTGATATACTGATTCACCCCCTTCCCCCCCCCCCTCTCAGTATATCTTTGTGCTCTTCATATACAAGATGGAATATAGCTACTTAAGGTGGCCTTGATTGATTACATGAAGATAGGCTTAAAATAACGTAGAGTATGACCCTTAAACAAGTTATTATGCTGACTTGAAAACATGTTTCCTAAATGCCCTCCATTTCAGATCTCATTGATCTAATGTAATGATTTCTTTTGAGTTTGCAAATGTCTTCATATTTTGGTTAATGAGTTTGTTTGGACATGATAAGTCACATGGTCTTCTTTTAATGTTTGATGAGTTGCGAGTGTACCCACACTCTCATTTCATTGATAATTCCTATACTTGAGCTGCATACGTTCATATTAGGGTTGTTAGCTAGAGAATGTACATAGTACCTTGTAATTGAAGGTGTTTGTTGTAATATTGTTTTGGATAATCTTTTAAGATTTATCTCCTTGCTGTAAAGGATGACTTTGTTGGCTTTATTCCGATGTGTGCTCTCTTGAGTACTTGAAACTTGTTCATTGAAATCGTGTCGAGTATGAGTAATGTGTTTTGTGAGTGTTTTTGGTGTCTTGATAATGAGGGCTATGTAATGTAATAATGATTGTAGTAGTTTTGAAATGTGATTCTCTTGATGTCTTAGTGAACTCTAGTTGATGTGAACTCTAGTTGATTTCAATGGTACCTTGTTGATTGGTCTCTGTCTCAGGATAAATTTGTTAGTATTGGGATTCTGTGTTGGTTGGTTAATTTTGATGGTTTTGTTCAGACGTGACTTCCTCTTGAGTTAATCTCGATTTTGAGAGGGTTTTATCCTTTTAATTTGTGTTGGAACTAATTTGGAATCTCGTATTGTGTTGGCTTACCCTCATTTGTGAGTTTTTGGATAGTCACTCTTTTGGGTTCCTGAGGAAGGGAGGATGTGTTTTCATAATTGGTTCCCGTGTTGACTCTTGTAGACTATGGTCTTTATGTTTGGATTTACTTGGTGGATATTAGCCTTGCACGTGGATGTTGTGTTACTATGGATTCTTTGCATGGGATGGTACATACCTCATTTGTTGTTTTACTGAGTTGGTCTTATTATTTTGTGCTAGTGGCTTACCCCATTGAGATAGTAGAATTTTGGTTGCGCGTAGGGAGAGTGGCTTCTAATGGGGGCCAGGACCCGGAAGAGGTCCCAGGGTAACTCATTGGAGGTTTATTAATCAAGTGAAAACATCAATAATTAATGAGGGGTTTTGGGTATAATCACACTTTAACAAGATATAAGTGAATGCCTCACTCGTGACTCAAGTGCTTGTATGGGCTTGAGATGAGTTGAGAAGGCCTGGAATGGCAAAATCATTGTCTTGTCCTTATGAAAGATAATCGATGCCGCATTGGATTGCATGTGGGGCCGGGTTTCGTAAGAGGTCACCAGGGTAACCCAAGTTGGGGGCCGGGACCTAGGAAGATTCGCCAGGGTAACCCATGCATCATTGCAATGACACTCTTCCCTAAACAACTATGTTTGTTTTTGTTTCCTTTTATGTTATTATTGGGCCTCTGGAAGCACTTGTTGGCATTTGTATGTTGATGTTTATTTGGTTATTCTTTATGATGGACACATCTTGTGTTGGTTATATTTTGTGTTGAGATTGCCTTATGTTATTGTGGATCTTGTTGTGAAGTCTTGTACCCTTGTTCTGTATGATGGTTATTGTTGGGGATCCTTCTTGTCATCTTTTAGCACGGGGGGTGGGCCTTCGGGTCCACGTGGTTGGGTGGAACGTGCTATGCACCCCATTGAGTCCCCAGTTGTTGATCGAGAAGTGTGAAATTGTACCTTGCAGTGACTCATGAGTAGTACCAGAGTTGGATCCAGCATTGCAGCTTTGTACTCCTTCATATCAAATGTAACATTCCATTTTATTGTATCTTCTCCATTCATGTTGGGAAACGACATTGTAATATTGTAACTCTTGATTAATGTATTAACCATGCTCATGCTATCTTATGATTACTGGTGTATACTATCTCTCATGTGATGTAATAATGTTGTTGTGAAAAGTAATACAGTCTTGTTAAACTGAAGGATTTGTTATATGTGGTTCTTGTTTAATTTTATATTATGTGATATATGATTATTATGATGTATGTTAATACTTAAAAAAAAAAATTGGTGCCATAAATGCTTGATATATGTATCCTTTGGGTTTGCTTGGCGGGGCATTACATGCAATGTCTCTCCCAAATTCAATCAACTTTCCTAGACCCATCATGTGCACACCAAAAATTTCCTTCTCAAGATTACAAATTAACCAATCAACGACTTCATTAATCATGGAGCAAAGGAGCTCAAATGTTTCTTGGTCCACCTCTATGGAATTTTCTCTTCTTATCTCTTCACTATCCTTAGTGTTTTCATGATAAACTTGCCATCCCTCCTCATAGGGGTCAGCCTTAGTCAAACCACTCTTCACAATAGCATAACCCTTATCTTGTAAATCATCAAACTTTTCCAAACATTGTAAATTGTCATCATAAGGTTCGATTACTTCCATACCTAGAAAGTGGGTGGATGTCTCCTAGACATCAACAATCATTGGCACATCATCAACACACACTCTTGGTTCTTCATCGAGTTGCTCTATCATGTCTTCATCACTGCTTGACTATTCTTCCTCTTCCTTTCTTTTCCTTATGTAGTAACCATCAAAAGATTTTGTATCCTTGATAATTCAGGTTCACCTAAGTACGCATCAAAGATTTTGATATTCTCACTCACGTGTATAGCCATTCTTGCCAATCTTACATATTCTTGGTATGTTAGAAGATCTTTATACTTTTGATACCTTTCATACCATCTAACAATTTTGGAGACTGCAATTTCATCGTCCTCTTCCTCACTAAGTTACACAATCGAACCCATAGGCTAACAGAATTGAGGCTCTGATACCACTGGAATATCCCAATCAATATATATGCAAATATATTGATTTTTGAAACATAAAATGATGCCCTAGTTTTCTGATTTTTTTACTTCTACACAAACCCTAGTTTTTTTATGTAATTTTCTGAGTTTATTTATGCACAAACAGCAGTATATTTTCATCCAAACAATTGGAAAACTTAAAGCCGATCATAACAGCATAAATCCATCAACATAGTTTAACAAAATCCATCATTATGAGCCAATATTTCTGATATTCAACCTCCAATCTGCTGCTATAATTTAAATACAATTTACAAAAGGAAATGGGCCTCAAACATGTGCCACAACATGAAGAAACCCCAATGATGCAATGCAAAACTATCCTTAGCTGGGCGAAGTTGCTCCAGACACAAACATGCAACTATATGATGAAGAAACAACACTAAAACCCTACAAAGAGGTGCACTGGCATGTTGGACTGTTGTTAAGGTTTTGCCACCCTAGAAATCTGAAGTATAACCTCCAACATGCACAATTCGCCCCTTCACTTAGATGCCTCAATGCTGATGCAAAACTGAACATGAAAACTATCAACAATCTCCATTGAAGCACATATGAACCTCTGTCATGAAGTCCTCCCTTGAAGAAGCTAGGGTTTCGTCCAACTTCTCCTTAATTCCCAAGGATTTTTGTCCTTAGAGAATTCGCCAAATTGCAAAGCAGAATAGCAGATGTGAACAATCCGTTGATGATCAATGACTCCAAACTGACCTTGTATAAATACAAACCTCCTTATGCCTCCCAATTTGGCCAACCTAGCTGTAGGTGCCAAACTTGCATTTAAAAATTGTTTTTAATTCATTTTCCCTCCTCCTTTTGGGCGCCTAAAATGACTTTTACTTTATTTTATTTTATTTATTATTTATCACCCTTATCCTTCCAAAAAGAGGCCACCCCCACAATATAAAAATATATAAAATATTTTGGCATAAAATATTCAAAATTTACATATTATTTTCCCTCCCTTTGGTGCCAAAATCGGAATGATGAAATAATATTAATTTTCCTCCCTAGCTTGCCTAAAAGGGACATTACAATGACTAGCAAGTGGTGTGTCATGACAAGCTCTCAAAATCCTCTCCTTCACCTTAGATTTTGGTACAAGATACACACAATCTTTGTAAAGGATGAGGTCTTCAATTACCTTGTATCGATCATCTTGCAACTTTCCATTTAAAGTGTCAATAGCAAATGAATCTTTGGCATATTCAGCTATTATGGCAGCCTCCCAATCAATAGATATATTAGAAATGGAGCAGAAATAAGGCTTCCTAGAGAGTGCATCAGCCACCACATTGATTTTTCCCTGCATAGACTCAATATCAAAATCATAGGCTTGAAGTTTACTTACCCATTTTTGCTACCTATCATTTATCATTCAAATCATGCTGATTGAGGAAGAATTTGAGGCTGTTATGATCCGTTTTGACCACAAACTTTCCACACACCAAGTATTGTCTAAATTTGGCAAGTGCGTGCATGATAGCTAGCATCTCCTTATCATAAATGGAGAAGCCCCTCTCTGAATCCTTGAGCTTCCTACTCTCATATGCTATAGGATGTCTATTTTCCATCAAAACCGCAACAATACCTTCTCCTGAAGCATCACACTCAAGTACCAAAAGAAGCGAGAAATCTAGAATAGCCAAGACAAGACATGTAATCATTACCTCCTTGAGCTTATCAAAAGCTTGCTATGCTACAGGACTCCAAGTGAATGCTCCTTTCTTCGCTAAATTGGTCAAAGGAGCTGCAAGTTGTGAAAACCCCTTCACAAACCTCCTATAGTAGCTGCATAATCCCACAAATCCTCTCAATTGAGACAAATTCCTAGGTCTAGGCCATTCCTAAATTGCCTTAATCGTTGCCTCATCAACAATAACCCCCTGAGCACTCATCTTATGCCCCAAAGACAAAATTTCAATCAAGCCCGATTCACATTTAGATACCTTGGCATAGAATGAATGTTGTTCAAGAATGCCAAGTACCTCATCTTTATGCTTCAAGTGATCCTCCCATGTCCTACTGTAGATCAAGATATCATCAAAGAAAACCAATATGAATTTCCTCAATTGTGCAATGAATACTTGATTCATGCATGACTGGAAGGTAGTGGGAGCATTGGTCAATCCAAAAGGCATGACCAAAAACTCATAATGTTCGTAATAGCACCTGAAAGCTGTCTTATTCGCATCTTCCTCTCTCATCCTTATCTGATGATACCCCGACCACAAATCAATTTTGGAGAAGTATACTGCGCCATGAAGCTCACCTATCAATTCGTCGATCAAGGAAATTGAGTAGCGGTTCTTGATTATCCTCTTGTTGAGTGCTCTATAGTCTATACACATCTTCAACGTCCCATCTTTCTTCTTGACTAGAACCACTGATAATGCAAAGGGGCTAGAGCTTGGGCGTATATGCCCCATGTCTAGCAATTCCTTAATTGTCTTTTCAATCTCTTCCTTATATGCCCACAGATGACAATAGGGGGTAGTGATTTGCCCCCTCTTCAAGCTCAATCACATGCTAGAAGCCCCTCTTCGAAGGCAAACCAGGAGGAATGTCATCAAAAACCTTACTATGATTATCCAAGAAGGGCTAAATGTCAACATGATAAGATCTCCCTTCCTCGAAAAGCCTTGTATCCATAATCAAGCACTCAATTGCCCAGGCAACCTGATTTCTACATAAAGCTCTCTCCATCCGTTTGGCTAAAACCACCATGGGACCTCCATTAGAAAGGCCACAAAGGACTACCTCCTTCCCATGAGATTTGAACTTCAGCTCCATTGTTTGATAATTTTGCATGCACTCTTTGAGTGAATGCAGCCATTGCACTCCTAGGACCACCTTTATGTCACCTATGCCAATCACATAGAAGTCATCCCTCATCTTATGACCGCCAAGAGTCAATTCCAACTGTTGAATCCTTTGATTACATGGTAGAGTATACCCATCAGCCACCATGACATTAAATCCTTCAAATTCTTCAGTCTTCAATCCCATCTTATATGTACCAACCTCATCAATAAAATTGTGGGTAGCCCCATTGTCAATCAAAACAGTCACTTGCTGTCCTTGTAAAACTCCTCTAACCCAAAATGAATGATACCTCGATGCTCCTGATAATGCTGCAAGTGTGCTCCCTAGATGCCACCCTCTTAGTTTCATGCTCATCTTCAATCACAACCATCTCTAGATCAGCTACTTCATCCTCTAAATCCTCATCTAAAACCACCTCAATGTAGTGTATATGGCCCTTCCCCAAACAATGGTGGCCCGGCTGCCATGGCTCCCTACATGTGAAACATAACTTCCTCCTTCAAAGCTCATTCTTAGGTATGTATGATTGGCTAGGCTTGGGTGGTACCGCCCTAGGTGGAAGAATGCCCTTTTGAGGAAACTTCTTGGGCACAATAGGAGATGCTTTTTTGGAGTATGATTTGTCCTAAGCTATTGAGTCTTCCAAGTTCAGAGCTCTCCTCATAGCATCTTGTAGTGAGTTAGGATCAAATGCCCTCTCCAATCCCTTCAGGGATTCAAATCGGCCTTCAATAAAAAGGACTATGAGTCTTCTTTTTGTCACATCGAGGACCATCATTGCAAGTCTCTCAAACTCAGTAACATAATCTTCCACTTTGCCTTCTTGCCTCAGTTGTGCTAGTCCATGAAAATGAATCTCTGGATCCTTCCTATCAAATCTCTCTGTCAATCTCTGGCTGAATTCTTCCAAGGTTGTGATGGAATCATGCCCTTGTGTTACCATACCATGATACCACCATTCATGGGCCAAACCCTCAAGATGCAAGGTGGCAAATTTGATGGCTTCCTCTTTATACATTGGATTCAAGGAGAAATATGTGTCTAATTTTTGCAACCAAGCCCTTGCTGAAGAGCTCCATGATCCATCAAAAACTGGAATGGTGATCTTTCCCAAATGGTGTTGGATATCCTTCCTATCTTCATACCTTCTCCTCCTGTGCCCACTCCTTGTCTTCATGTCATGAAATTCTGTGAAAGTTAAGTCTTTGCATATGGCAATGCTCAGAACATGATATTCATTATGAAGTCTAGCAATTTCATCCTCCTACTCAGGTGGCACTTCTGTTTCGTTTTTTGCTCCTTTTTCTAGGAATTTGGCTCTAAAAGTTTTCGTAGAGGCTGTTGGCTTCACCGCCCTTGAGCTACTTCCTTCAGCTCCATTTGGCACAGTCCTTCCAACGCTCAGTTGCTGGTTCAAACCCCTCAAAAGCTGGACCATTTCCACCATGGTCTCCCTCATGTTAGACTCGAATTCTTTGGTTTCCTTGACGAACTATTGACCTTCGTCATCCTTGTCTCCCATGGTAGCCTTCCCTTAGATGATATCTCAAGTCTTTGTCACTCATGAAAGGTTACTAAGGCTGGCAGGATGCCAGGCTCTAATACCATTGAAAGATACCAAACACAGATTTCAAACAGCGACAAACAATGTTGACACGGGATAATGCACACTCAGATCTGATTAAATACCAATTCACAGTTTGTCTTACAGCAACAGAGAATGATAACTCAAGAAGAGACAATACCCCTGAAAAATATATTAATTCACAGCGAATGGCAATACAATGCCGATATAAACCAATCGCAGCATGTAACAATTCACAGTAACAAAACAATTCTGGACAATTGAATTAATCTCCAATTTATGACAGTAGTTTACACTTGCCAGGAATACAAATGATGGCACTCCAATAAGAATAGATCTGGGCCAGTCACTGAGAAAATGGAAACCACAATGTGTCACCAGCAAAACAAATACCCTGTATGTATGAATCACACACCCACGGAACTTGGTGTTGAGGGGCGATATGGCGTCTTAGACGGCACCTTAGAAGTGGTGCCTTCCCTTCATACGATTTCCCCGTAGCCTCTTTTTTTTTTTGGAATAAGCTGCAAATACAGAAATACATACAGAAAATAACAAGGCTGTAGCAGAGGAAGCTACAGCAAAAAGAAAACAGTTAAAACAGCATTAACTGTAAATACAAAAACCTCATAAAGAGCCATACACTTAGAACATGAATTCATGCCAACAGTACAGGTTCAAATTATGTGTGTAGGCAACAAGAAAGAGAAAAATAAGCCTGAAATAACCAAATAATTAATCGCTGGAATCTGACACAGCTAGGAAAGGTCTTCTGTGTGATGCTCTATGTGTGGCATGAGCCAATGGCTCTGCCAATTCTGCACGGAAGTGAATTAGATTAGGAAATGAATTGCAGAGGATAACAAATCACAGTTACAAGGCAGGGTTTTCGTCCCACCTTGCCACCAATCTGCAGAGGGTTTCGTCTCTCAGATTCACAAGACCATTCGTCCCATTGTGATGATCAAATCAAACTAAAACATTCAAATACATACCAGCATCTAGGCATCCCAAATAAGTCAGTCAAGAGTAATTCAAAATATTTATTATTATTTTAAAAATATTTAATATTATTTAAATATATTTAATTTGATTTTAGTGTTAAAAAACACTATTTTCCTGCTCAAAATAGATTTAGGGCTGGGCAACATCGGGGACTGGTGCAGGAGCACCTAGGCTGACCTCCACCTTGTTTGTTTGCAATTTTGGCTTGTACTGACCTTAGCCAAGTCAGGGATGTTAATATGCTTGTGAGTTTGGTTTGGACCTTAGAAGGTCTTGAATGGGTGTGTTGAATTAATCTTTAGCGTAGATGTCATCCTAGTTTAGTCATGTTTTTAAATTTCTGGCTTTAATTAGCTTTGCACAGTGTGTGTTGGAAGGATGAACTTTAAATGTGTAACCACAACATCCTCGTTGTTGGAAGATGCCATGGGACAGTTAAAGAGATGTTGGCTCGAGATCAAGGAGATAATGATCCTAAAATGCAGGAGGATGGAAGGAGTTGCAAGAATCTTGCAAAAGTTGCATGATAGCAATTGTGGAGTGCATGCAAACTTGTGGTTTTGGTTTTCCTTGAAATCAGGGGTATGGGATCGATCTAATCTCCTTGAATGAAGGAAAAGAGATCCATGTAAATGTGTGGCTCGTAGAAAGTAGGCAGTGAGCATTGTAATCAAAGTTTTGGTGTGAAGGAATAGAAGGCAGTTTTTACCAAATTTCTGTGTTTTTACTAAAATCCCCGTGTGTTTTGCAAAAACAGAGCTACCATTGGCATTGTGTTCACTGTTCTATCACTGTATTTGCATTCATTAGACAGTGTAGAGTAACATTCATTTTGCTTTCATATTGTTTAGAGTAGGTTTGCTGTTTCTAACTCTTAGATTAGAGTGTAGGGTGTTCATTTTCTCTGTTTTGAGCAGTTAGGTTTGGAATGACTCCCCCATAGACACTGACCGCAGGATTCTCCTGAGTTTGGTGGAATATGGGAGTGGAGTCAGTCCTCTGTAAATATGTAGTAGTAGGAAACCTTGAGAGCCAAGCAAAAGTTGGTAATACCAAACCCTAGGCGAGTGTAAGTTACCCGGTTAGGAGTTTGGAAGAGCAAATTGGAAGAACTCAGGCAGGGGGAAGGAGTACAGTACGGCCATAGTACGGATTAGGGTGAGTTTTCATCATAGCTAAACATTTTGGGAGGATTGAGACCTCAACCAATCCATTGGAGATAGATTTGAAGGAAGAAGAGTTCAAACCCTAGGTATTAGGCCTACTTGCCCTAATCCTCCTTGTTTGTAGGAATCCACCGTACGGTACAGGCAGGGCTCTAAAACTTGGTGAAAGATTTAAAGTTCAAAAAAGGGTATCAGGAACTCAAGTTTACTCAATAGGTTGTGTGGCAGATTTAAGCAAGAAAAGCCAAAAAGGGACTGGCAAGGGCTAGTAGAGAATAGGGCTTCTCAAGGCAAAATCCTGAAATCGGGTAGATTGAGGATTGGAGAACCTTCAAGATGCTTTCAGTTGAACGTGAAAGGCAAGGAAACAGGGCTCCTAACTCCCCTGCAATGAGTTCAAATCAGATGGTGATGCAAGCACTTAGATTCTTCTAGGTGTTGTGAAGAGGAATGCAGTTTCAAATGGTGTTGGTCTTCCTAAGCTAAGCACAAGTGGAAAGCTCATAGAGAGGAGTTGGAGCAGAGCTTGGTTGGCCTTCCAAGCTCAACAAGAACCATTGGAGTCAGGTTCTAGCAAGGAGAAAGTGAAGAAGTCTTCTACTAGATAGTGCAAGCAACCTTTGGAGTTGGCATACACCATATTGGTATCAGAGCCAGGTTAGATTCAAGGCTTGTGATTAATGAGCCAATCCACTGAGTCAGTAGGAGAGAATACACTAGAGGAAGGAACTACGGTGACAAATGCAGAGTTAGCTAAAAAGGTAGAAGAGCAAGAGGAAGATAACCGGTTGCTTAGAGAAAGGATATCT
This sequence comes from Sequoia sempervirens, assembly GCA_007258455.2. Classification (NCBI taxonomy): domain Eukaryota; kingdom Viridiplantae; phylum Streptophyta; class Pinopsida; order Cupressales; family Cupressaceae; genus Sequoia; species Sequoia sempervirens. The sequence continues at coordinate 80,113 of VDFB02281709.1, forward strand.
CAAATGGAGAAACTCTTGGATGAAGTCCATGAGACAGCAGATACTGTGAAGGACAAGATAAAGCAGAAGGAAGAGCAGGAAGCCAAGGAAAAAGAAGAGGATTTGGAGGAGGAAGCTCCAAAGCCTGATCCTGTTCTTGCAGAGGAACCATTCTTGAAGGCATTGCAGGCCTTGAGTGGTAAAGCATTGGATGGTGTGCCACTTTTCAGTGGACAAATGGACCCTGATTCAGTTGTAGACTGGATTGAGAGAATTGTGAATCACTTTGAGTGTGATGGCATAACAGAGGCCCAAAAGGTAAAGGTGGCCAAGTCAAGGTTGAGAGGAGCAGCTCTCACATGGTGGAAGTTTGTACAATCTGAAAGAGAGAAAGAAGGCAAAGGTCCCATAGTTTCATGGAGAGGAATGGTGACTAAGATAAGGCAGACTTATCTCCCTGATGATTATGAAGTCCAGTTGCATAGGAGAAGACACAATCTGAGGCAAAAGGACATGGATGTTCAAACATACACAGAGGAATTTCAAAAATTGTGCCTTAGATCAAAGGTGGTTGAAGATGAAAGCATAAGGTTAGCAAGGTACCTAAATGGACTCAAATGGTCTATTCAAGAAGACATGAGTTTGGTAAACTTCAAATCAGTCCGCCAATGCTATCAAATGGCTTTGAAAATAGAAGAGAAAGGCAAAAAGAAACAAGAACAAAACCCTAAAGGTAGAGGTAAAGGGAAAGACAGCAAAGGACAAAGAGGAAGTTATAGTGGAAGAAGCTCAGAACCAAGAGCCCAAGGAGAAGTCAGATTTTCTTAACAGCAAGAGGGAAGCTCTAGTAGAGGTGGTAGAGGAAGAGGTTTCAGCTCCAAAGGAAGAAGTGGTGGACAAGGAAGAGGCAGCTACTTCACCAACATGAAATGTTATCATTGCAACCAATTGGGACACCCGGCCTATAGATGTCCTGAGAAAGGTAGCACTTCTCATGGAGGAGATAAGAGAACCAATTTGATTCAAGATGGAGACAGCTGCAGCAAATAAGCAACCTGAGGTGCCTTTGAATTCAGAGGAAGGTGAGAACCTCATGATGAGGACTTTGATCAAGGAACCGGTGAAAGAAGAGCCAAGCCAAAGGAGATCCTTGTTTAGGATAAAATGCAAGATGATGGGGAAAGTGTGTAAGGTCATCATTGACTCAGGTTCTACTGACAATATTGTGTCAGAGGAGGCAGTCAGCAAACTGAAATTGATAAGGATACCTCACAATAATCCTTACAAGGTCACATGGCTCAATAAGGGTCAGCATGTCTTGGTGAATGAACAAGCATGGGTGGAGTTCTCAATTGGCAAGTACAAAGACAAAGTTTTGTGTGATGTGTTACCTATGGATGCATGCCACTTGCTCCTAGGTAGGCCATGGCAATTTGACCGCCAAGCTGTGCATGATGGAGCCAAGAATTCTTACACTTTCAAGAAAGACAATATAACCTTCAAGATTCAATCTTTGTTAGAAGATACTAAGGTGAAGACAACAGGTTCTAAGCTGCTCATAGCTAGTGAAAAAGAGTTCTTAAGAGCCTTGGAAGAAGGAGGAGGAGTTGGCTATGCAGTAATGATCAAGCCAAGAGAGGTAAGCAAAGAGAAGGCAGCTGAAAAGCAAGAGTTACCCAAGGAGATTCAAGACTTGTTGCAGACCTATGAAAGCATTGTAAGTAGTGGTCAACCAGCAACCTTACCTCCTAAAAGAGCCATAAGTCATAGGATAGACTTGATACCAGGAGCTACCTTTCCAAACAAAGCAGCCTACAAGATGACACCTCAGCAAAATGAGGAAATAGCCAGGCAGATTCAAGAACTTCTTGACCAAGGTCTCATTAGGAAAAGCATTAGCCCTTGTGCAGTACCCACTGTCTTAGCACCTAAGAAAGGAGGAGAATGGAGGCTTTGTACTGATTCCAGGGCAATAAACAAGATAACCATCAGGTATAGGTTTCCCATCCCTAGGATTGAAGATCTCATGGATTGTCTAGGTGAAGCTAGGTACTATACCAAGATAGATTTAAAGAGTGGCTATCATCAAATTAGGATACATGAGGGTGATGAGTGGAAAACAGCCTTCAAAACCAATGAGGGTCTTTATGAGTGGCTAGTAATGCCATTTGGATTATCTAATGCCCCCTCCACATTCATGAGACTCATGAATGAAATCCTCAAGGACTACATTGGCAAGTTTGTAGTAGTGTATCTTGATGATATACTAATCTATAGCAGAACAAGAGAAGAGCACCTCCAACATATTGAGTTGATTTTCAAGAAGCTGCAGGAGGAGAAGCTGAAGATCAATCTGGAAAAGTGTGAGTTCATCAAAACAGAGCTGGTGTACCTTGGATTTGTACTATCACATGGCAACTTGAAGATGGATAGCAGCAAGGTAGAAGCCATTCTCAATTGGCCTACTCCAAAGATAGCAACAGAGGTAAGAAGCTTCCATGGTCTTGCTCAGTATTATAGGAAATTCATAAGACAGTTTAGTGCAATTTGTGCTCCTATGTTGGATACTATTAAAGGAGGAATGAAAACCAAATTTGTGTGGAATGAGCAAGCTAACAAGAGTTTTGAGTTGCTGAAGGAAAAGATAGCTACCCAACCTGTTTTGGTGTTGCCAAGCTTTGAGAAGCTATTCACCATTGAATGTGATGCAAGTAATGTAGCAATTGGAGTTGTTCTCAGCCAAGAGGGCAGACCGGTGGCTTTTCATTCAAAGAAGCTAAGTGAAGCCAAGAAGAAGTACTCTTCTTGAATGTATGCATTGGTCCAAGCACTAAGGAAGTGGAGGCACTACTTGCTTCCCAAGGAATTCATTGTGTACTCAGACAATCAAGCACTCAATTTTCTGAATTCACAAGAGAAGTTGAGTCACAGGCACATGAAGTGGGTGGAGTATTTGCAAGCTTACACCTTCAATATCAAGCATAAGAAAGGAGCTCTCAACAAAGTGGCTGATGCATTGAGCAGGAGAGTTCTCACAATTCAAGAAATTCAGTTGAAGAGCATGGGAATAGATCACTTCAAAGATCTATATGCAGATGATGAAGACTTTGCAGAAATTTATAAGGTATGTCTTGAGTACAAGAATCATTTCCATAGCAAATATGTTGAATATACCTTGCAAAGTGATTTATTGTTTAAAGGGAATCAGCTTTGTGTTCCTAGAGGTTCTATTAGAGAAAACTTAATACAAGAGAAGCATAATGGTGCATTGAGTGGTCATTTTGGGATCACTAAAACTCAGGAACTGGTTCAAAGGTTTTATTTTTGGCCTAAGATGAACCTAGATATCAGGAAGTATGTGGAGAGTTGTGTAGTGTGTCAAAAAGCAAAAGGCACTTCTTCAAATGCAGGCCTATACCAGCCACTACCTATCCCTTCTAGGCCATGGGAATGCTTGAGCATGGACTTTGTAGTTGGTTTACCCAAGACAAAGCAAGGTATGGACATTGTTTATGTTGTGGTAGACAGATTCAGCAAAATGGCACACTTTGTACCCTGCAAAACAACCAATGATGCCAGTCAAATAGCCTCTCTTTTCTTCAAAGAGATAGTCAGAATTCATGGCTTACCAATCAGCATTGTCTCAGACAGAGATACCAAGTTTATGAGTCATTTTTGGAAGACTCTTTGGCAAAGAATGGGCACCAATCTGTCCTTTGGATCTGCATACCATTCCCAAACTGATGGTCAGACCGAAGTGGTTAATAGAACTCTTGGAAACCTTCTAAGATGCTTGACCAAGGAGTATGGTCAACAATGGGATCAAATTATTGGGCAAGCTGAATATGCCTATAATGATACAGTAAATAGGTCCACAGGGAAGAGTCCTGTTGACGTGGTTTTTGAGACCGCACCAACACAGAACAGAGTCGCCCAACGGACGCTCTATTCTCTCTTGATCAAAGTATTCCGCACGCTAAGATTGCCAGAAAGTTCGTGCGTTCAACTCCAAGGTTCCTTTAGTGCGAATAGGCTCAGTTTGGCTTGATGTGATATTGCCGGTATGTCAAGGGGACTTACGTAGTTGTTCAGACTTCTCACAGTTAGCAGTTGATATGTAAATTGAAGGGGATTCTTACGTGTATGATTTGGCAATGTGTATTCTTTTCTAAAACTAACAAGAAGTATGCCGAAAGTAAAAGGGAAAGGGCCTAAGAAATTTGTACTCTATTCTAAATGCAAGGTATGTGGGGCTTCGTCTCAATAGACTTAAACCAGATTTCACCTAGCCTCCGTCGGACAGCCTCAGCAAAATCGGTGCAATCTTCAAAGGGGATAGCAAAAGATATTCAAGTTATAGTTTAACATACGTACACCATCAGAACAACGCATATAAGTATGTAAGCCATAACCGAAGTTAAACAAGATGATGTCCAGTTGACCACGCAAGGCAGGCTTATCATCAACAAGCCGCTAGTGGTATGGAATAAAATGAAGCTATCTCAATGAAATACCACACACCAAAGTAAGCTACTTGCATGAATTTAATCTACTTGGATAGGAAAGGAAGAAGAAACCTTGCTAGCATTTCATGACAAGACGAATTTCACCATCAATGAAAAGATCTATTATCATAAAATGTATTACACAACAATCTCCTCAAAAGTTTTCAAAAGGGAAAACTTTCTCTCTTCTCCAAATTATGCAAAATGCTCTACACTACTACACTATCTAGCTCTAAGGCTAATGCTCTCTCAATGTCTACTCTGATTCTGACTCCTAATGTCTTACAAATGAGGGGGACTCCCCCTTTTATAGCTAGCCAAGTCCCAAAGGACGGCTAGGGTTACAATCAATAGAGTGGCCAGAATCGTGCCACCTCAGCCCTAACCCTAAAAACTGCCAGAATAGGGAGTGGTACATTAAATGAATCAAATATTCCCACTCACTCCCAAAATAGCAAATGTAATAAATGCTCAGTCTTCTAGAAGATCCTCGTCCAGTAGTGTGTTCCCATTAGCCTTCTCTCTGACTGCCAACTCAACAAATCTGCTAAGTACGGCCTCAACCTCCTCAACTGAAATAGATGGAACACAATCTAACTGAAACTCTAACACTGTAACTGAGTGCTTGTGCCTCGTACAAGATTTTCTCCAAGCAGCCAATGAGTCCTGCGTGTTCTGGATCAAAGTGGAGAATGTAGCAGTATTTTCAAAGTCATCTTGTACGAAGGTCTTAACATCTGCGAAGAAGGGAACCAGCAAACCCCTCAAATTATCAAAACTTATCTCCCTCACGGATTGACCAGCCCTAGCAAAAGATGGCCTCGAGAAGGTGTGCAGGAACTCCATCATGATGTGGCCATAGCCTTGTAGACCACAGTGAATCCGCGTCTTTGCATCAAAAGCCGCATGCAGCTGATGGCCAGAAGAATACCATCGAGGAGAAATCATGTCGGTCATTAAGCACGAATGAAGCACCTCCATCAATGGCAAAGCGCAATGGCACATGCCTCAGCACCTCAAGACGCTGGATCACCTTACTCTGATAGATAGAGGCATCGCCCCAAGCATGATCCACTGCATCCATTCGTGCCAAAATAGTAGAGGCCTGCTGAAAAGCAAAGGATAGGTCCTCCATGAATTTCTCTGTCTCCGCACGAACTCCTGTGACCCATTTGTCTGCCTCTTGTGCCATCTTCCCCAACTCTACTAAGCCGCTGATCGACTCTCTAGGAATATCTGCTGGAGGCTCTATCACTGGCATGCGCCTCGAAGCGGGAACAAGCTGGCATTGCATATCCAACTAGCAGCCTTATCTTCTCGTTTCAACTTCTTATATTTTCCTTCTTTCTTGAATAATCTATCCTTGAGGCAAGAAGGGTTATCACACTCCCTCAACAATGCAGTACCCGATTGCAAGGCGTCCAAATTGGAAATTGGTGACCACATAGTTTTCCGGAGCTGCTTCATTCCGGTCACACTCGACTCGTGGGACAGCAACGTGAAGGGTACGAGAGCCATCCTCATCTGTGGAGATCTTCGAAAACTTTCTCGCTTTTTTCTTCGGTGGAGGAGCACTGATCCGGTTTTAAAACTCTTCCATCTCAACTGCTGGATCAATCTCCTCGCTCGGGCTCCTTCGCATTCTATCCCTTAGCCAATCGGGCACCTCATATAATATATCGAAAGGCCGCTGCTCCCGTGCCTCGACTTCTCTAACCTGTTCCACTTCTTCCTCATTCTGGCGAGGCTCATCGTCCTCAAGTGGCTGAGTGTCACCTGACACTATATCATCATCGCCATCGTTCATATCATCATAAAGCCATGGTTCATGGCATACTCTATCTCACTGCTAGAGAAATTGAGGGTCGATAATAGTCCCCTCATCATCCTGGCGATCCTGGCGATCAACCCTAACGGTACATTGGCACTCATTGTCGACTCCTAAATTGAATTTGAATATCACTCATCTCGATTTTTGATTCACTTTGCAATTCTCGATCAACAAATAAAGTGCACCACAGCAATAGCAGGCGTGTCTCAAAGATGCTGCTTGTAACTTCGTGGAGGTTACGGCTGGAGTATTTCTTTCTTTCAGTTCCGGTCCTCTTGTGTCTGTTTCTTCCTTCTGTGGTGAAGATCCTGGCGATCTCCCATCAAGTTGTAGGTCAAGGCAATTGACCTACCTTTCAATCTGCTCACCTTTCTATCAACCCATGCCCTGGTGAATGTCATAACCGGGATGGATAGAGTATCAAGATCAGCAACCTCGGGCTCTGACCAATCAACAGGCGGAAGTGGAGTGTCCCGAACGGCTGCGTAGTCTGGATGAACAACATCCATGTCCTCATTAACCTGGTCCGGAACCGGAACTACCTCACACTCCCTGATCAGAGTAATCGGCAATCTAGAGAACATCCTCTTTCTCACTTCAATCTCATCAACTGCATCAGCCCAATAATCCTCAATGGTGGCCTTGTTTTTGAATTCCTCTGACAACACCCAGTTGATGTTATGGTGCGGGTCATAGTGTTGTCTACTAGTGTGATATGAGAAATGATAAAATTGAAGCTCACTTTCGGCTTCTCTACATGCCTGTATCGAAGGACAAACCTCGTCCGAGTTGCCCATCACAACTGGAAACTCTATCCCTCCTTTCTTCTTTTTCTTCTGGATTTTGTCAAAGGCTAACTTATTTGTCTAACTATCTCTATGATTATTTTATGCGATTTGGGTACCGTGACCCTATAAGGGTATGAAGAAAATCCTTGCAGCCTAATGTATAGAAAATCTTGAAGCTATATAAACCGGCACCGCACCTTTCAATGCGGCTCACAGGCATTTTCTAGAGATTACGCGTAACCTCTCCTGGCGGCCTAGTGATGTACATGGTGAATGGTCGTTGACAGCTTATAATAGGTTATTGCTCGGCGGTGCAATAGCGATACCGCCTCATGGATTTTTAGTGGTGGGAGCCACAACCGATGGGTTCCTTGTAAGAAATCCCCCTGTCCCTCGTCATCCGTGCCAACATGTAAATGAGATAGGAACTCATGTAAAATGTCTTTGTCCTCCGCAAACTCAGGAGCTGCTCATGTATGTTATCGCTGATCATCTCAGCCCAATTGACATAATCCTTGCCCTCCAACACCAGGTTGATATAATAAAACATCCACGGCTCAAAAATATAAGACTGAGGGCAACCACCAACCCTGCTCAGCAACATGACGAGATCACAATATTCTTGTTTCAGGTCCTCTGCTATGATCTGCTTTGGCAGCTTCGTACGAGACGGCCTCGGAGTGCTCATCCGGTGAGTGTTAATAGTGTCCATGCATCTTTCAAAGGCAGAAGCACCTTATGCAGCTGCACATCCCTAGTTGTAGATCATATTCATGCCGGGATCCCAAAAGCTTCACCAATAGGCGCGAATTGAGATTAGCAAGTACCCAGCCATCACGGTGGCGTGTCGACGGTGTTCTTTCTCGTAACGATTGGCGCACTCCATATCAACTCCCCGAACGAATAGGCTGGCGAGGAAAACCAGGCTAGCGCATATAACCGCCGGGCGATGTTGCGTGCTTGAAGTGGCCAAATACCGATGACTTTGTCCGACGGCCTATTCTTGGAATGTTTCCGGGTTATGAGCCAGGTTAAATTAATGCTGTCCCGGCTTACCCAACCGAGATGAACTTTGGTCCAGGCATGAGCGTCTTACTCCGACTTCTTGATCGTGCTGTCTGGAGGCACCATTGTCCTTTCGGTTGTCCCTCGCTTGATAATGTCTGTATAATAAAGAATTTTCGCCAACCCAATTAAATTTAATAAAATAAGACATGATATAGGGGCTGCAGTCGAATTCCAGAGGCTGCAATATCTTTCACGTTTGCAAACCTCAGCCTCTTCTCTGACATTTAGAACAGATTTCTAAGTGGACTCCGATAATTTTACTTCAACCAGCAATCAGCAAATTGAACCTCAACCACTTCGTACTTCAAACAGCAAATTTTAAACTTCTATATCCTTGCACTTCAAACCAGCAATCAACACATAGCGAACTTCTTAACTTTGCACTTTCGTATTTTTGAGTTCTCAACATTTCAACTCAATACAAGGCGTCCTTTTAATTCTACTCCAGCCATGGCGTTTTTCTTTACTAAGCTCAATTAAGATAAGCAAGTTTGAATCCAAATTCTTAGCAATCGGCGTACTTACCTCAATGAATCAGATTTCAGCCACTAGCAAAGTCGTACCCCCTCAAGCACTTAAGACGTCTTCTTCAACTCTCAGCAAACTCAAGCTCCAGCAAAACACCTCTCAGCAACTTAAGGCGTACTTCTCTCAGCACAAATTTAATCAACTCCCAAGTGCGCCCCTTCAGCAAACTCAACTTCTCAGCAACAATTTCGAATTCTTTCAAGCCTCAGCAGCTCACTGCAATGCTTCACTCTCAGAGCAAGTTCGACTTCCAGTTGTGAAAACAAATGAAAAACCTCTCCATTTTATAGCTAAAATTCAAATTCTAGAAGACGTTATTTTTAGCCAGTGCCATTAAACTCCACTACTCCACTTCACGAATTCGAATTTTCCCTCTCTGGCTTTTCTGACACTTGTCTCCAGTCGTCGGGAATATTATTCTTCTAGAAACTTGACTTTGACTGGCGTTCTGGATTTTACTTTCGAAAATTTAATTTAATTCATCATCTTTTAATTCACCAGCCGGAGTTCGGTTACTTGAATTCAAATTTTTAACTCCATCATCTATTCATCTTCGAAGAATTTAATCACAATCATCTAGGCAATTCCCTTTGTCTTCATCGTTTGAAGAAAATTCACTTGAAAACTCATTTTATTCATTTTTGCCTTAGAAAATTTAAAATTCTCCCTTAGGAAAATTCATCATTCTAGCACTGATTAAATTCCTCACTGAAAAAGTGTTGGCGAAGCTTGAAAGATTTAGAAATTCATTCATCATCACGAACGTCCAGTACCCAGAAGCAAATTTTCTTCAGAACGCCTCGAATTCATGGGTACCCAACGAACGGGTTCATTTAATTTATCAATCTTGAACCTTAAAAAAAAAAATCAATTTCATCATTTAAACTCGTTCTTCGCCTGTGATCACTCTGCGTTGCTCTTAGAAAAAATTCATTTCATTTGCCAGTGGAGGGAAATTTCTATCAACTTCATTTGAAAATTTCATAGTCCCGGCACGCCTTGTACATTTTATCTCACTCCACACTTGGAAAATATTTATTCAAAGTCCAACGCCTTAGAGAATTTTCAACACTTAGCAAATATTTTATTTTCTCCTGAGGCGCCTAGCATACTTCAAAACATTTCAACGCCTATAAGATTTTTTTTTTAAAATCACCATATAACTCCCTAGGCGCACACTTTATTTTAACTCTCAACACCTTGAAATATTTTCCACGCCTTATAACTCCCTTGCTCTAGGCGCATCTCACACTTGGGAAATTCTAACGCCTTCAAATATTTTCTAACACACACATTTCCCTCAACGCCTTAGGAAAAATCTCCAACACCTATGACCTTAGGCGCATATCACACTTTGATAGGAAATTCAAAAAATCACGCCTAAGGAAGCATCCTCAACACTCTCCACCCTTGGCGCGCCTAATACTTACCATCTTTTACCATGCTTTGGGAAAACTTTCATCTCATTTACTATCCTTAATTACCTTTCACATCTAAACATGGGCGCATTTCCTTGTAGGAGGAGGATAAACTTGCCACCACGCCTTGTGACCCTTCAACTTCCACGCTTTTGTCTTGACATGCACAAGTTTGGGCGCATTTTGCCTATGGAGGAGGACGAGATTCTTTGACCTTGTTGACTTTCTCTCCCCTTGAGCGCATTTTGATGTGTGTGAAGGATTTTCTTCTTCCAACGTTCCTGGGTGACTCTTCACCTTCCAATTTTTGTCTTGACATGGATGCATTTGGGCGCATTTTGCCCTTGCTGGTGGATAAGAAACTTTGACTCGTTTGACTCCTTGCAACCTGGGCGCATTTCACCCCCCGTGAAGGATAAGCTTGCATCTTGGGCGCATTTTGATGCATGAGGAGGATTTTCATGTTTGACTTTGCTTTGACCACCTTGTGAACTGGGCGCATTTCCCCCCTGCTGGCGGATTTCTCATACTTAGAAATTTTTATGCCTCTTCATCAATCGAGCATTTGCCATGCACAGCTGAGACCGAGACTCGGACAGAAAAAAGAATTTATCAAAATGCGCAAAGCGGCCTCGTTACCACTGCGCTGTTTATGGTGAATTCTCCAGTTGGACTTGAAGCTTCGAATGGCCGAGAATTTTAAACATAAGCGTGCTCATGCACCAGCTATCAATAACAGCCGACCGCTGCCCGCTTTTCGATCTACCGCTGTTACCGCTTTGTTCGGGGTGGCTTACTAAAATAATAGCTCTTGATTACGATAGCTCCACGGCTTCCGTCGGCGTGAAATTTGAATGGGGAAGCGTTCTCCACCCGCATTGACTTGGCAGGCGACAGCACGGTAAATACGACTGATTACCTTTAGCACGTTTCAATTCGACTTACTCATAAATAGTAAATTGATTGGTTCCGACTTGAAATTTCACGGTGAGGCCTTGACGCACGAAGAGCGGTAATCCAGCGATGGTTACATCAGTTCGAAGATTTTGACTTTTGATGCCTATTTTACAGGCTCCAATTTTAAACTAGTCGCGCTGCATCGTATCAAAGATCTCGTTTGCTCTAGTTTTCAAACCTTTATGATGTTCATTGAATCTGGTGGGTGGTGGCTGCCAAAGGGAACCACTTTTGCTTCAAAGGCCAGCGGGTTCCTTCGCGAGTGAGAATCCTTGTTTGCGTATCACACCATGTGGCTTCTCGAAAAACCCATCGGGAATCACCCGACATGCAAAAGAAACCTCGACATGCAAACCCTAAAAATAGCCTCAGAAGGCTGAATCCTGAAAGTGGTCATCTCGACTTGCATGTTATACCGTTGAAGATCTTGAAAAACCGGAAGGAATATCACCGTGGACATGAAAATCTCTGCATCGCACCACGAAATTAGTCACCGGAAGCGGGCCGCTGAAATAGTAAAATTTGTCAATTTTGCTCGAAATTTTGGCATGCAAGCGGTCCCGATGTATACGATCGCGTGTGATGATCGAGCTTCGAAAATCTTGATAGATTGCCGAGGGATTTCCACCTTTTCGTAAGTAAAAGTACCGGTCGGTGAAACTTGGTGGGAAACCTGCTGGACGTCTGCTGACAATAACGTTAAATTCAATTTTCAATTTACTGGCCCTACTTGACCTTGACTTGACCCAAAAATGATGAAACCCTAATTTTAGAATTGGCCAATATCTTCACGTTTAAGCTCAATGACGACACAACCCCCCCGGAAAGACAGACACCAGAAAAGAGACAGAGCGAGAGAGCGAGGAAAAACCCAAGCCAAAGACGGAGCGAACCAAAAATAAAGGGGTCTATGCGAATGAGTGATGTGTGAAAAAGGTCACAACAAATTGCTGAAATTGTCTATGGACTGCACCCTAGAGGTGTTTATGAGCTAAGAGAGTTGAAGGATGGAGTCAAGGGAAGTGGATATGCTGATGATTTTGCTTGTGCAATGCAGGAGATTCATGAGACAGTCAGAAAAACCTTGGCAGAAAATACCATGAAGCATAAGATTAAGGTGGATGAGCATAGGAGAGAAGTCCAATTCAATGTGGGAGACTTAGTGATGGTCCATTTGAACAAGGCTAGATTGCAGAAGGGAGTTCCTCATAAGCTGCAAATGAAGAGGATAGGTACCTGTCCTATTTTGGAGAAGTATGGCAACAATGCTTTCAAGGTGCAATTGCCAGATGACAGTGGACTGTCCCCTGTTTTTAATGTTGCAGACCTTGTACATTACAGAGGACCACCAATAAACAAAGATCAGACCTTCCATGAAGTCACCCAAGATGTTGAAGAACTCAAACTGCCCCCTGCTACAGTCAAACAAGCTGATCAAATCTTGGATACCAGGGTCTACAAGAAGACTAGGACCAAAGAATATAAGGAACATCTGATCAAGAGGCATGGACAACCTGATGTAGATGCAGTATGGATCAAGGAGGCAGAGTTCAAGAAGTTAGGAATTGATCCTAACTTACTCAATCCAAGGATGGATTGAAGTTTTCTGTTTTGGAGAGGATGGTGCAGGAGCACCTAGGCTGACCTCCACCTTGTTTGTTTGCAATTTTGGCTTGTACTGACCTTAGCCAAGTCAGGGATGTTAATATGCTTGTGAGTTTGGTTTGGACCTTAGAAGGTCTTGAGTGGGTGTGTTGAATTAATCTTTAGCGTAGATGTCATCCTAGTTTAGTCATGTTTTTAAATTTCTGGCTTTAATTAGCTTTGGACAGTGTGTGCTGGAAGGATGAACTTTAAATGTGTAACCACAACATCCTCGTTGTTGGAAGATGCCATGGGACAGTTAAAGAGACGTTGGCTCGAGATCAAGGAGATAATGATCCTAAAATGCAGGAGGATGGAAGGAGTTGCAAGAATCTTGCAAAAGTTGCATGATAGCAATTGTGGAGTGCATGCAAACTTGTGGTTTTGGTTTTCCTTGAAATCAGGGGTATGGGATTGATCTAATCTTCTTGAATGAAGGAAAAGAGATCCATGTAAATGTGTGGCTCGTAGAAAGTAGGCGGTGAGCATTGTAATCAAGTTTTGGTGTGAAGGAATAGAAGGCAGTTTACCAAATTTCTGTGTAGCTGCTAAGTCCCCGTGTGTTTTGCAAAAGCAGGCTACCATTAACTTTGTGTTCCTTTGTTCTATCAGCCAATTTGCATTCATTGACGGTCTTAGAGGTAACATTCATTTTGCTTTCATATTGTTTAGAGTAGGTTTGCTGTTTCTAACTCTTAGATTAGAGTGTAGGGTGTTCATTTTCTCTGTTTTGAGCAGTTAGGTTTGGAATGACTCCCCCATAGACACTGACCGCGGGATTCTCCTGAGTTTGGTGGAATATGGGAGTGGAGTCAGTCCTCTGTAAATATGTAGTAGTAGGAAACCTTGAGAGCCAAGCAAAAGTTGGTAATACCAAACCCTAGGCGAGTGTAAGTTACTCGGTTAGGAGTTTGGAAGAACTCAGGCAGGGGAAGGAGTACAGTACGGCCATAGTACGGATTAGGGTGAGTTTTCATCATAGCTAAACATTTTGGGAGGATTGAGACCTCAACCAATCCATTGGAGATAGATTTGAAGGAAGAAGAGTTCAAACCCTAGGTATTAGGCCTAATTGCCCTAATCCTCCTTGTTTGTAGGAATCCACCGTACGGTACAGGCAGGGCTCTGAAACTTGGTGAAAGATTTAAAGTTCAAAAAAGGGTATCAGGAACTCAAGTTTACTCGATAGGTTGTGTGGCAGATTTAAGCAAGAAAAGCCAAAAAGGGACTGGCAAGGGCTAGTAGAGAATAGGGCTTCTCAAGGCAAAATCCTGAAATCGGGTAGATTGAGGATTGGAGAACCTTCAAGATGCTTTCAGTTGAATGTGAAAGGCAAGGAAACAGGGCTCCTAACTCCCCTGCAACGAGTTCAAATCAGATGGTGATGCAAGCACTTAGATTCTTCTAGGTGTTGTGAAGAGGAATGCAGTTTCAAATGGTGTTGGTCTTCCTAAGCTAAGCACAGGTGGAAAGCTCATAGAGAGGAGTTGGAGCAGAGCTTGGTTGGCCTTCCAAGCTCAACAAGAACCATTGGAGTCAGGTTCTAGCAAGGAGACAGTGAAGAAGTCTCTAAAAGGTTGTGCAAGCAAGCTTAGGTTTCATCATACGCCAGGGACATGACATACCATGGGTTCAAGGGACCATGGAACCCTGCAGAGCATGAGTCAGTGCCCTGCCAATGGTGCCCAATATACATATTGGAACCAACTAATGCCAGCAATTATGAAAAAAGATTAAACAGCTGGCACATTGTTGCTGTTAAAATATAGAGAGGAACTTACACAAGCACAATGTGCCTTGTGTTTACTTTCAGCCAGCAATTACTAAATGGAGCCATCTCTAGGTCTCATGGAAGATAAACCATCTCATCTTCCCCTTGATGCTTATTTAGCTTCTATTCTGCATGGTTCCACATCTCTCACCAGAGATTTACTTTGTAGAGAGCTATCCTATGAACAAAATTATGTGTCAACTGTTATTTCCAGAATTATTCATTTTGTTTATGTGAATGATTTCATACTCTTTTCCTCCACTCGGATTATTGTTAATGAAGTCATATCTGTTTGTAGCAAATTATACTTTACAACTTAATATAATTTCCTCAAATTGCTCCTAAAATACAATCAACCTCATAATCAAACCTTTCAATATTTGGAGTACTAATTTACTGCATTGATACAATGAAATATTCCGAGCCAAATTTTTTACTTTTTCAAATTGCAGATTACAAAGCAGTGCACCCGTTAAGGTTAGAGGAGAAAACCAAAACGTGCAAGAAAGCAACTCTAACCAGAATGGCGCCAATGATGGCGAGCATTGGTCAGAGGATCTAAAACAAACTGCTTATGCTGTAACTCTAACCACTATGGCGCCGATGATGGCGAGCATTGGTCAGAGGGTCTTCTATTCTAAATGCAGAAAAGAACTCAACGTCAAGTATGTGCTACCCAATCCAATGCGGAGTGAGGGGCGACCATATGACGGAGTGATTACAAATTAAATGCTTGAATTAAATGCTGGAACTGGAAATACTCGACACCCAGAATGTGCTTGCTGACCCAAGATGGGAGAGTAGCTACCATAGGGCGGAGCTATAACTATTACAACTAATTGAAATTCGAAAGTTACAAACTAGATTTGAATAAGAAAGAATGATCACAAGATTCATCACGGGCTTACAAAACAAGAAGTATTCCCCGCTAATATCTCATATGAAATTACAGGATCAAAGATACATCACTGAGAACCACTCTTATTCTGATACATATCAAAACCACAATGCTTTCAAGGATCAAATACTGATTTCTGTTTTTTGTTACAAATCTGCTCATTAAATGCATAAACAGCAGTCTAATGAATGACTTAAATGCTCATATCTTCCACGTATGACCTCCGATTGACTAGAGATTAAATGCACTAAGCCTTAACCAAGTAGACGCCTAAGATGAGACACTGAAAACAGATCTAAAACCCACACATGAATTATGCACGAATCCCAATGTCATTAAATGGTACGGCCCAGCTGAAGAATTCGACTTGGCATTAAAAATTCAATTCACAACATTAAGACCTATAAATTGGAGAAAATGAACGCTCCTTACAAACTTAAAGATTGATGCAATACCCAGAACTAGCATTTTTGTATTTTTTGAGATATGAGTAAAAACATGGATCTGCTGTATCAAAACAACAACTCCAGAAAAGTTATGAAATGCAAAAATCTGAACTTCAAGCAATAACTCTACAACAATGCAAAACTTACTATAAAATCACTCAAATAATCGAACCTCTCCACTAGGTGCTGTCTCTCAAGCACGAAGTCGAGCCCAGACTAGGAGGCATTCATTCCTCGAAGCAATTCCGCAACCATTTCGGCAGCATAACATTAGCATAGACGTCAAAAGATCCCCAAATGAGACCCCAAGGCTGTCTTTTATAAGCTTCTGTTGACCTTCCTTGAAACCCTAACACCTTTTCCAAAGTCAAAACCCTAATCCCACAAAATGGCGTCCTTTTCCAAGCATCATTAATTTTGATTTCATTAAATATTTCACTTAAATAAATGTGCCCTCCTTAAAGCCTAGATTGGACTTTGATAAATTTCAACATAAACTTAATATACCCTCAATGATGGCGCCACCCTTCAAGTCCACCTTTTAAAATAACATTAAGTTATTCGACTAGGCCAAGGTCATAAAATAACATTTAAAATATAATGTTATTTTTAAGTGAAATAATCTCATTTCTCCAAAACTGCATTCTGAAGCCCGAAACTGAATACGCCACTTGAGTCAACTGAAAGGGAAAGTCAACTGCCTGAGACAAACCTGTTAGCTGCCAAAAATAGAATTTACTAAAAATAGTAAATTCCTAGAAAATGCTCTGAATGCCGAGATGAACATACCCCTGCGAAGCTCTCTGAAAACCCAGAAAGAATCCGCCAGTGAATCCATCATCTCTGAGCAATGACCTCCTCAAAAATAGGAAACCCTAATTTATCTTCCAACTAGCCTTCGGGTTCCCAAAGAAAAGGCCAATGGTTACTGGAAAGATCAGGTTTGAGAAGGGGACATTACAATCCGCCCTTCCCAAAATTGCTTGTCCTCAAGCAATACCACCACAACTCCAGTAATTTGAAGACTAATCCATACGCAACAAGTATGATCCCTGGTTCCCAAATGCGTCTCAGGAAAAACCCACCATGCCGATGCTGCACCACTCTGATCACATCAATGAAAATATCATGCCAATGCTGCACTGACTCCCCTTGTAACTCCAAAGTGTTACCATCTATGATTCTCAAACTGAAAGATCTTAAAGGAAGGAAATCAAAATCATGCAACATCTCATGTCCACGATCCCCCGAATTAACAGTATCAACCATACTACTGTCAATCACCATTCTAAGCAATAGGAGAGATAGACTATTCAAATCAAAATCGAACTCCTCCCCATACCTCCACATGGTAACAAACGGGACCATGCCTGCAAGTGTGACCTCTACACATCTTCTTGCAAGGAGGGAAGCATTCCTTTGCAAGAGCTCCACAAACTCATACTCATGTCTCCGCATAAAGCTACCATGCCTCATCTGAATTATACTTGCACAACCATGAAGACTACAGAAAACAATCATAGTTCCAACCCCATGAGTCTCCGAATGGTGAACCAAAGCATGTGAGCTACTGCTGTCATGAATCAATACTGAGAGTAAACTGTCAAAGTTTACATCATCAACCATCATAAGATGAATTTGGAGAGTAGGAAAAGTGTGAAGGAACAAATAATTACTGCTGATCAAGACTAGGATCAGCGCAGTGCAATCTGATTCTCGAGTCCTACCCAAGGGAAAACAACAACACCACTCCAAATCCCAAGCGTGAGCATGTGAGATGACCATCGAGCTGCAAAGTGACACCTCCAAGGTGGTTGGAAAACACACTAGATTCATCTCCATGAGAGAACTACCACCTCTTTGATCATGAGTGATGAACCAACTCTCTTGAATGCGAGAAACGCAACATGTAAAGTGGCTGGTCTGCCTCAAACCAGCAAGCTCGAATCTCAAAATCTGTCCTGGTCTTAGCTGGGCAACACATTCAAGAGCAACCAATCGTTCATTTCTCCAACCCATGCTCAAAATCTCTCTCCAATCCATTTGTTGATGAACAAATGGAACCATCAAGAAGCTGCTAAAGAAAAGAACGACACCAAAAAGTCTGAAAATTTGATTCTTGTCCCTCCATAATTTCTTCTTTCCACAAACTGTATGCTCCATCAACCCTTGTTGAGAATCCCAAGCTTGAATACCCAACTGAAAATAATCTCCAACACTCCGGCAAGGAAACATAGCACATCTCTGAGTGCTAGTCAAAATCAAGTGCATACTTGTAAAATTGGCATCCCCTCTGATGAACCTTTGAAACCAAACCATGAAAACTTCAGGAACACTGAAGCATGAAACATAAGATGACTTCGAATTCAACTCCCAGAGCAGACTAGCATCCCTCAACCCAAGGAATGGATTGACAAGAGTGCAATCACCATATTTTGGTCCCTTTTCCAAAGTGAAGACTGCATCCTCAATTCCTCTTAAGCATTCTTTACTACTCAACATACGTGGCACATCGTCATGGAGTGATATCAAGGCATCCTTAGATTGGAGTTCACGCTTGACCTCATGCTTGGTCTCTTCACTACTTGACTCTTTTTTCAAAACAAAGAGAGGATTGTCATAAGTTGCTTCAGCACCCACTTCAAAGAAGGGATTGTCGAAGACTTGGAAGCCATTCCTTACGTCTCGCTGCCCCAAATCTGCACATGCAACTTCTGACTTTCTTGAAATGCTTTCAAGATCAAACTCCTCTTGAAGATAGTCAAAATCTTCAATCACTTGATTGACTTTCTTAGCTCTTTGTGCCTCCTCTTGCTCCTTGAAAAATTTGAAATCTGCAAACTGGTCTTCAACCTTTCTTAGAGCCAACTGGGTTTCTTTCAAATTGTCCTTTGTTGATTTAAGCTCCAAGGTGAGCTCATCAACCATATTCTTCCTTTCTTCGAAAACAATGAAGGCCTTCTTTGCAGATTCAACGGCACGATCTTGATCTTCAATCAAGTGTATGTATGCTGATTTCAATGTCTCCAAAGAGCCTCTGATAAGTTGCAAGTTAGGAAGAGCAACTTCATCCTTAACTCCACTTCGTCTCTCTTCAGACTGAGCCTTCCAATAGAGATCATCAACCAAAATGTGTGTGCGATCAAATAGGGATAGTGCTTGTACTTCTTTTCCAAAAGATACCTTGCATTGATCTTCCCACTCATGAACATGCAAAGACGGTGAACTGCTGATGGGCTGCAACTGAAAATCAGAACTTCGTTCCTTGCCTTTGCTGCCCTCTTTGCTACTCCAACATTCTTGTACTTCACCACCAACTAGCAGAGAATGCTCATCATCATAAAAAGCATCATACTCCACAAATTCTTCAACCCATTGCTTGCAATCAGCTTCGTGCATTGATAAATCTGATTTGTGTTTAGTAACACTTTCAAACTCTCCATCTTCAAGAGCCATATGGTCTTCTAGCTCTTCTTCTTCATCACTGCCTCCTTGATCAAACATTAGACCAGCATCCAACCTGCTCAAGGAATCATATTTGTCCGCTGTTCGGAAAGTTTCTGTAACCACAAATTCCTCTTTAGTGGCTGCAACCACTCCAAAGAGATCATTATGGAATTTTGTGGAACAATCTTCTTCTTCAAAGACAACTTCTCCTCCAAGGGCCACCTCATAGTCTACTGTGCAACCTGGTTCTTGTTCTTCATCAGGATCAAAGGGAAACTTATCCCACACAGGTTCTTTAACATAACTTGATGCCAACACACCCGGATCCCAAATGCTAGTGGGCTGATTAAGATGATCAACTGGAAAAAACTTATCATGCTCCCCTTGTAGTGATGACTCTTTGAATAAGTCAAGTCCTAATTCACTTAAGCTGAAATCATCAAAAAAGTTTCTCTCCAATGGCTCAGTTTGCTGATCAATCCCAAGACCAACAATGTCACCCCCGAAATGAAGTGAAGAATCTTCAATGTTTGTTGTTTGAAAAACTTCATCTTCATTATCTTCTATGGAACCCTCATGAGAGAGTATGTTGCTGATTTTTTAATGTGAGACTTCTTGGGAAGTTAAGACAGCAACACGAGGAAAATCCTTCCTCATCAATTCTTCAATATGATCTTGCATGAACTCCTTAGACTCATCACCAACATCATCACTTGCTGTCACATGCAAATCTAGGGAAGTATTATGAAGCTCTCCCACACATTCCTCAACTGTCAAGGTTTCTATATCAACCTTACGATCATTCTGAGGTGACATGTGCACCTTGCTTGTGCCTTCTTCAATATTAGTTGACTGATTTTTCTCTTCGACATGTTCATTTGTGGGCTGCAAACCACAAACAGACACTACTTCTTCCTTCCTTGCTCCTGCAACCATTGTATGTTCTGTTTCCTCCTTAATCATTTTCTTGATGTAGTTGACCATAGCCCGCTTTCCAGGGTGATAAATCACCATCCAATCCAAAAAGGCATCAAAAGAAACACCGTTCTTAAACTCATTTGTCATGCTCTGATAATCTCTGTAGAGTATGTCAGCCTCGTGTTCACATTTCCTCTTGAACTGGCATTCTTTAGAAACCCCAATCAAATCTGACTTCTCAGACTTAGCATAAATTTTTCTGATTCCACACCTTAACTCAGGATCCTTCAATAGCGTATACAGATCATGCATTAACTCAAGTAGAGACTTCTCTGTATTCATCTTTCTCTGTCAAGTGAACTCTGATGGGCACAGGATGGCAGGATCTTGGCTCTGATACCACTGAAATATTCCGAGCCAAATTTTTTACTTTTTCAAATTGCAGATTACAAAGCAGTGCACCCGTTAAGGTTAGAAGAGAAAACCAAAACGTGCAAGAAAGCAACTCTAACCAGAATGGCGCCGATGATGGCGAGCATTGGTCAGAGGATCTAAAACAAACTGCTTATGCTGTAACTCTAACCAGTATGGCGCCGATGATGGCGAGCATTGGTCAGAGGGTATTCTATTCTAAATGCAGAAAAGAACTCAACGTCAAGTATGTGCTACCCAATCCAATGCGGAGTGAGGGGCGACCATATGACGGAGTGATCACAAAATTAAATGCTTGAATTAAATGCTGGAACTGGAAATACTCGACACCCAGAATGTGCTTGCTGACCCAAGATGGGAGAGTAGCTACCATAGGGCGGAGCTATAACTATTACAATAACTTAATTGGAATTGAAAGTTACAACCAGATTTGAACAAGAAAGAATGACTGCCAGTACTACTGTCAGTTTTACAAACAAGAAGCATTCGCCTGCCAATATCTCATGAAATTACAGGATCAGCATTACATCATTGAGAACCACTCTTATCTTGGATAGTGATATCAAAACCACAATGCTTTCAAGGATCAAATACTGATTTCTGTTTTCTGTTACAAATCTGCTCATTAAATGCATAAACAGCAGTCTAATGAATGACTTAAATGCTCATATCTTCCACGTATGACCTCCGATTGACTCGAGATTAAATGCACTAAGCCTTAACCAAGTAGACGCCTAAGATGAGACACTGAAAACAGATCTAAAACCCACACATGAATTATGCACGAATCCCAATGTCATTAAATGGTACGGCCCAGCTGAAGAATTCGACTTGGCATTAAAAATTCAATTCACAACATTAAAACCTATAAATTGGAGAAAATGAACGCTCCTTACAAACTTAAAGATTGATGCAATACCCAGAACTAGCATTTTTGTATTTTTTGAGATATGAGTAAAAACATGGATCTGCTGTATCAAATCAGCAACTCCAGAAAAGTTATGAAATGCAAAAATCTGAACTTCAAGCAATAACTCTACAACAATGCAAAACTTACTATAAAATCACTCAAATAATCGAACCTCTCCACTAGGTGCTGTCTCTCAAGCACGAAGTCGAGCCCAGACTAGGAGGCATTCATTCCTCGAAGCAATTCCGCAACCATTTCGGCAGCATAACATTAGCATAGACGTCAAAAGATCCCCAAATGAGACCCCAAGGCTGTCTTTTATAAGCTTCTGTTGACCTTCCTTGAAACCCTAACACCTTTTCCAAAGTCAAAACCCTAATCCCACAAAATGGCGTCCTTTTCCAAGCATCATTAATTTTGATTTCATTAAATATTTCACTTAAATAAATGCGCCCTCCTTAAAGCCTAGATTGGACTTTGATAAATTTCAACATAAATTTAATATACCCTCAATGATGGCGCCACCCTTCAAGTCCACCTTTTAAAATAACATTAAGTTATTCGACTAGGCCAAGGTCATAAAATAACATTTAAAATATAATGTTATTTTTAAGTGAAATAATCTCATTTCTCCAAAACTGCATTCTGAAGCCCGAAACTGAATACGCCACTTGAGTCAACTGAAAGGGAAAGTCAACTGCCTGAGACAAACCTGTTAGCTGCCAAAAATAGAATTTACTAAAAATAGTAAATTCCTAGAAAATGCTCTGAATGCCGAGATGAACATACCCCTGCGAAGCTCTCTGAAAACCCAGAAAGAATCTGCCAGTGAATCCATTATCTCTGAGCAATGACCTCCTCAAAAATAGGAAACCCTAATTTATCTTCCGACTAGCCTTCGGGTTCCCAAAGAAAAGGCCAATGGTTACTGGAAAGATCAGGTTTGAGAAGGAGACATTACATACAAATCATGAAATCCACAACAAAAACAGATTTTCAGAAATTCAGATGTGGACATCCAACCTCAAAACTGACACAGCCAGTTCGTACCCATGACTAATGTACGCCTTATTCGCATATTTTTTGTTGTTCATGAAATCATACATAAAAAAATAATATAATGTAAACACACCCTTACTCTCTGCACCTAGATGGTGCCCATATGTAATCCTTGAAGCATATTGCATGGCATATAGACACTGGCATCAGCTGACAAGCATACTAATTGATATACAGATCCAAGAATTAAACTAGAGGCATATTGAATGACATACAAATCAGTTCAACTTGTAGACACACTGCTGATATATAGACCTACATATCTGCCCATGGGCATATAGAAGAACATATGTGTCAATGTGTCAGCCCACAAGCATATTTAATGATATATATACCTATATATCATCATAGAGGCATATTTAATGACTTTTAAACCTATAGTTCAGACTATAGGCACATTAACTGATAAATAGGCCTATAATTCAGACCTACAGACCAGCCAAGGCCATCCTGTAGGTAAATCATATAGCCTTTGGACCATTATTCATCTATTTGAGGACATACGCAGATGTTGGTTGGAATTCCATAATATTGAGTCATAATATCCTAATTTAATTAGCAATGAATGTCAAGACAAAGTTGTCCATGAAAAGTTTTGTTAATGTCCATTCAACATACTATAGTATAAATCATCAAAGACAAGAAAGGAAAACATAATTCTGCAGTATCCAAAACAAGCATAGTGTACAAAATTGATGTGAAACCATCACGAGAGTGTTACTGTGGTAAAAGCCACATTTGTTGAGGTCCTCTACAGTTGGTTGAGTGGGCCGGTCAAGTAAATTTAGCAATAAGACACATGCAAGGATCATCAGAAAACATTCCAGCACAAGAGACCGACAATGAGGTACCAATATCTGGAACAAAAATGCAAGCAGCACTAAATCTATTGTTTTACATGAGTCGTTGGTATGTGATTCCGTATAAATGATTGCATGCCAAAAAAGGGTTTGGGCTGTAAAAGTGTAATGTATGGAAGATAGTCTGAAAGCAGCTGTGATTTATTACAAGGTTAAATATATAATAGCAGGGCTCAACTTGTATCCAATAAGGCATGCCAATTAAGTTCAGTGGATTCAAGAAATAAGACAGGCTGAGACCACGATTCATCTAAAACTTGTCCAGCAAAAGTGTAATGTATGAAAAATTGTCCAAGTACAGCTGCGGTTTGTTACAAGGTTGATAATAATAGCTAAACTTGATTTTGACTCTGCAAGGCATGCAAGTTAAGTTCGGGGAACTCAAGAACCAAGGCACATCTAAGTCTTGTCCAGCATTTAAAGTAAAAAAAGCACACACACATAAAAGACACCCAAAACACAAAACATTTTGTCTAGAAAGGTCAATGGAGAACAAACATGAATTTTCTGCTAAATAAAACTGAATTTTCAAATGACTGATAAATTTCAAATTTGTGTACAAATTTTTGCATTACACAAGATTACTAAGCTGCATATTTTATTTTGGATACCTATTTAGGATTCTCACAATGTCACTGGTTTGCCCTGCCTAGCCATTGGAACTAGGTCCAATTTGTACCGGACCCAAGGAGTGAGTACGCTTCTGCGGGGGGTGTCCAAGAACCATTCTGCCAACAGTGGGTTTGTCCTGGATGAAACCAAAATGAACTCAAGAGAATCCAGCCAAACCAGAACAGTAACCCATGGTTTTTTTTATCTCTTTAATATGTCTTTTTTTCTCTTTTAATTCATTTTTGGTATTTTACTTTGAATGGGATGGACAAAAATGAACCCCTAAACCTAAAGTAACTTGAAAAGCATTTTTTAGATTAATACAAATTAGTTTTACTTCATTGTCAATGCAAAACACAAAAACCATTTATTCTTGCTTGCTATCACATGAGTAGAGTTGATGATTGATCAATGAAGGTTCCAAAGTGGTTGGAGAGTTATTCCTATGTGTGTGCAAGAGCCCATCTATTGCTAAAAAGATTTGTAGAGGAAGATCTTTCGAAAAGAGTTTAGTTTTTTTTTTTTTTTTCCCTACATTTTTGTTTTACAAACAAACTCTTTTGTTTTACAAACAAACTCTTTTGTTTTGTAACTTTGCTTTCAACTTCTTTATTTTGTTTTCATCTATTTCAAATGTGTTGTTTATCAAATTTGTTGTCATAGGGATTACAATGGTAGCTGGTTCTAATTCCATGAGTTGATCTCATTTCAAAACATATCCAAATTCTCCTCTTTGTAAGTATGTAGTTGGTTCTAGGTGGTGAGAGGTATATTTGTATTTGAAATGGATGTGGTGTCAAGTATTCAAGCTTGTACAATCTGGTGAAATTCCAATTGTGTGGCATTCCTTGACAAGGCATCAAAGCTTACCCTAGAAAGAATGGTGCGCCTATGCCATCAAAGCAAGTGATAGCATATATTAACAAGCAAGAGCAAGCAAATGAAGTAGCAAGCCATCGAGCAAATTGTCCTTTCTTCAGTATTTGAGCGCGGATTTGGTCTCTGTTGAGCGCGATCTCTAGTTGTATATCCGCACTTTTTTTTTTTAAATCTTGTTGATCGACTCTATACAGTTGCGATTTTCACCTCATTCAAGACGCGTTTTTTGTGTTGCAAAGAGCTGCGACCGTCTGTCTAGGGTAAACACGTTTTCTGAAACTTCCTAAACGCGTTTTTTTTTTTCTGTGAGTCGTGGATTTCCTTTCTCTCGTCTGGTGCGATTTGAAGCTGATTAAAATGCGTTTTTCTAAAAACTTAAGGACGTGTTTCTGCCCTCTTTCTGGTGGCTGCGTTTTGCGGACATTTTTCTGCATTTTTCTGGCGGCCTAGCGTTCCAGATATTTCAACTAGGGTTTTGAACCCTCAGATCAAGTCGAAAAATTATTTTTATTGCCGATTCCTTCTGGGTTTTCCGAGATCTCAACTAGGTTGCCGTTCATTTTTTCTGGGTACCTCGTTTTTCGTGCCTCAAAATTTGTGCCGTCAAAATTTTCTGGGTATTCCTCAATCCTTCTGGGTTTTTATTAATATTTTCTAGGTTCTCAATAAAACCTCAAAATCCATGCTCGGGTTTCAGTTTTTGCCTTGGAATTTGTTTTCCCGAACCTATTTTTGTTTTTTGTGCATTATTTTGTCGTCACCAGTTTGACCGCGAAGTACGTGATGGCATCTCTGACAAACATAATGCTCGAAAGCAACCAGAAGTTCAACAGGACAAATTACAACACCTGGAAGTAGCGAATGCTTACGATCTTTGAATATCGGTGTCTCAATCAGGTCGTTTTGGGGAACTCAACCCGTTCCGCTGTAGCCGGAAAGGATCAGGACAAATGGAATGAACGCAACCAAGAAGCCGTCATGCTCATCAAACTTTCTGTCACAGATGAGCAGCTACTTTAGGTACCGTCTAGCAAAACTACTATGGAAATTTGGGATCATTTAAAGGCTCTTCATGAAACCTCTGACAAGAGCAGAGCGTTCTTTCTCAAGAACATGCTTTTTTCCATCATGATGGATGAGAAAATGTCCTTACAGGAACATCTAACGAAGATTAAGGACATTCATGCCAGCTGGAAGCGATTGGTCGAAAAATGGAGGAAGAAGATATGGTGGTCATTACTCTGAAGAGTCTCCCACGTTCGTATGAGCATTTCATCGAGACGTTGAATATCACCTCCACCAATGTTGATCTCAAATTTGAAGATCTTTGCAACAAGCTCTTGCAGCAGGATCTATGGCGACAACAATTTGGAAGCAGTACTAGTTCCACCTCCACAGAGCAAGCGTTCTCTACCAAATCTTCTGCTAAGAACAAAGGGAAGGCTCAATCTTCTCAGCCGAAAGGCTCTAGTTCTTCTCAGGACAGCAAGAAGAAGAACGTTCAGTGCAATTATTGCCATAAATACGGTCACATGAAGGCTGACTGTCGCATTTGGTTGGCTTCTGAACAAAAGAAGCAGGGAGGGTCTCAACAAAAGGCACATGTCGCCGAGCACACTGAGCAGAAAGTCTGCATTCTATGCGTTTATGGCCAAGAGAACTGCAGATCCGATACATTCTTCTGCCTGGTATATCGATTCAGGGGCATCGTGGCATTTTACTCATTGTCGGGATTGGTTCACAAAATTCGAACCATTCTCTAATTCAATCATTTTTGGAGGCGAAGAGTACACAGTTGCTAGTAAGGGCACTATCCAGATTCACTCAGGAGGAAGAAATTTACTCTTTCTCGATGTTTACTATGTTCCCAGCATGGAACATAATCTCCTCTCCGTCAGCCAAATCATGCGGCATTCTCCCCAGTTAGATGTTTTCAATTCGTCCTCCTGCAACATCATTGATCAGGAGACTCGTACTACAATCGCTATGGGCCTTGAGGATCACGGTTTGTACAGACTTGCCAATTCCGGTGATTCTCAAGAGCACGCTCTGGCAGCTAGGAGCACTTCCATCAGCAAACTTTGGCACCAACGTTATGGGCACTTGAATGTGCACTATCTCTCTCAACTGTCTTGGGAGGGTTTGGTTGTTGGTCTACCTGAGATCCAAACTCAAAATCATGGAGTTTGTGGAGCCTGTCAAGTTGGCAAGCAGCATCGAACACCGTTCTCGGATGGTGATTCTTTGCGAGCCTCCAAGGTACTTCAACTGGTTCACGCCGATGTATGTGGGCCAATGAATACTCCTGTTACTGGGTCCAAGTACTTTTTATTGTTTGTTGATGATTTTAGTCGAAAAATGTGGGTGTATTTTCTCAAACATAAATCAAATGTGTTCAGCACATTTCAACAGTTTAAGGCCTTAGTTGAGAAGGAATAAGGTTCTCAGATTGTTATTCTAAGGTCAGATAATGGGGGGGAGTTTTGTTCAGCCGACTTCTCTACTTTTTGTGTTGAACACAGCATTAAGCGCCAACTCACCACACCATACACTCCTCAGCAGAATGGTGTCGTTGAACGTAGGAATCGCACCATTACTGAAATGGCTCGTTCTATGCTCGAGTATAGAAATGTACCTAAGAAATACTGGGCTGAAGCAGTTTATACTGCAGTCTACCTCCTGAATCGGTCACCTACACAGGCCGTTAAGAATATGACTCCTGAAGAAGCCTGGTCAGGACGTAAGCCTAAGGTGGACCATCTGAAAGTCTTCGGTTCTACAGCTCATGTATGGATTCCAGACCCCAAGCGTGCCAAGTTGGACTCCAAGAGCCAGACACTTATGTTTACTGGTTACAGTGACAATCACAAGGCATACAAGTTAATTGATGTGGAGACAGATCGTCTCATATTCAGCCGTGATGTTGTGATTGATGAGACTACTAGTCCATTTGTTCCTACTACCAGTCTTGCGGATCAGCCTATGAAGGTTCTTGATGAGTGTTCATCTTCCTCTTGGTTCCCCTGATGGGAGGGCTTCAGAGCATTCTAACTCTGAAGATGAGGAGTCTACTGATCATGATATAGCACCACCTAATTTTCCTCAAGACTCACATCCAAATGATTTTGTTCTAGAACTCCTAGGAGATGTTGTTACTCCTATTTCAAATGTTGGCACATCTATTTGTCGGCCTAAGTGGTGGCTCAAGACTATTGGGGATCTTCATGATGATGAACTCATTGAGAGCAGATCAACTCGTAGCAAGAGCAAGCAGCAACAGACTGTCAATTTTGCTCTTATGGCCAACATCCACAGCATCTATGAGCCTCAAACATATTTAGAGGCTAAAGGAATTCCCGAGTGGGAAAAGGCTATGGCGACAAAATATCAGTCTTCTGAAGAATCACACTTGGGTTCTTTTTTATCTTCCTCCTAGGAAGAAACCTATCAGTTGCAAGTGGGTTTATAAGGTCAAGTATTATGCCAATGGTACTATGGATAAATACAAGGCCAGATTAGTTGATCGGGGATTCACACAGCGGGAGGGCATTGATTACGAGGAGACCTTCGCTCCTACTGCCAAGATGAGCACAATTTATCCTCTTCTCACTATTGCAGCCCAATTTGGTTGGACAGTTCATCAGATGGACGTCAAGAGTGCCTTCCTCAACGGTGAGTTGCAGGAAGAAGTCTACATGACACAGCCTCCTGGTTTCAGGTTGCCGGCAAAGAACATCAGGTATGTAGGCTCGTGAAAGCACTCTATGGACTGAAACAGGCACCTTGTGCATGGTACATCAAGATTGATCAGTACTTGGTTGATCATGGTTTTCAGCATAGCCCTTCTGACAGTAATCTATATGTCAAGCACTCTGGTGATGATATTTTGTTTCTTGTTATCTATGTTGATGATTTGATCATTACTGGCAGTTCAACACATTTGATTGCAGCAATCAAACAGGATTTGTGTCAGACTTTTGACATGACAAATTTGGGGCTTCTCCATTATTGTTTGGGTATTGAGGTTTGGCAGACCGTTGGTAGCATCTTTATCTCTCAGTCTAAATATGCCAAAAGTCTGCTTGACAAATTTTGGATGCAGGACCAAACCTGCCTCCACATCTATGGAGAAGGGGCTGAAGTTGTCAGCCAACTCTGATTCACCTCCGATCGATGAAACGACATTCAGGCAACTAGTGGGCAGTCGCATCTACCTCACTGCCACTAGAAACATCAGTTTTGCAATGAGCTACATTTCTCACTTCATGACAGCTCCAAGAGCTAATCATTGGATTGCAGCAAAGCGAGTGCTAAGATATGTTAAGGGCACTTCAAATTATGACATTCTCTATGGCAGATGCAAGGATCCAAAGCTGATTGGTTACACAGACTCAGATTGGGCAGGTTCAATGGAAGACAAAAAATCTACTTCTAGGTATGTATTCAGTTTGGGTACAGGGGTTGTAACATGGACCAGCAAGAAGCAACAAGCAGTGGCTCTTTCCTCGACTGAAGCAGAGTATCAAGGAACCGTTAAAGCAGCATGTGAGGCAGTTTGGCTTCGTAGGATGCTTTCTGACATGCACATGTCACAAGCAAGACCTTCTCCCTTGTACACTGATAATCAAGGGGTGCTCAAACTAGCCAAAAATCCAGTCTTCCATGAACGTACCAAGCATGTCGAGCTTCATTGTCATTACATCCGCAAGCTGGTAGAAGACGGATCAGTTCAGCTGCAGTATGTTCCGAAAGTGGATCAGACTGCAGATATTCTCACCTAGTCTCTGAACCCGGATAAGTTTGTAAAATTTAGGGGGCAACTTGGTGTTGTTGACAGATTGACCATTAAGGAAGGGTGTTAGAATAATATATTATTCTCTTGTTATTAATGGCCAATGTGTTATTTTAGTTTAGTTAAGTTCATATACTGTCTCTACAGTATCTGGTAGGTAGAGTAGGTCATCTCATTAAATGACTTCAGTGTCTGTATTATCTATATATTGTATCTTTTTGTTTTCTGTTAATACAAGAATGTTTTTACCGAACAGTGGTCAGGAAGTTAGGTTTGCAGTGGATTCGAATAAGGCAGTTAGTTAACTGTTTGGTTTCTACTTTGATTGAGGAGTGGCTTTGACAATTGATTGTTTAGAAACTACTATCAATTGAGGAGAATTTCTTAGTTGAGTGCTGAAATTGAGGAAAGGACTACAGTTAAGCACTGAAATTGAGAAAAGGACTACTCAGTTAAGCACTGAAATTGAGGAAAGGACTATTCAGTTAATTACTGAAATTGAGAAAAGGACTACTCAGTTAAGCACGGAAATTGAGGAAAGGACTGATCAATTAAGTGCTGAAATTGCCTATGATTGGGGAGTGTAGGGAGTGCATGTGTTTTAAGAGGCGTTGAGGAAAAAATAGAAGATGATGAGCACACGCTTATACTGAGAGGGGTGAATTAGTATAAGACAATTCTTTATTTTTTAAATTGACATCCACGATAATGTTAATTGCCTAATATCATTCACATAAGATCTAACAATTATACAACACAAGAACACATGATTTACGTGGAAAGCCTTAGAGGAAAACCATGGCAAGCAAACTATTGCTTGATATTAAAAATCTCTTACAATCTTTGTAGGCACCAACCTACAAGAGACACCAATCCCCTCTTATACAATTTGTGAGCACCAACTCATTGGAGACACCAATCCCCACTTGTAAAATTTGTAAACACCAACCCACTGGAGACACCAATCCCCACAACTGAGTACCAACTCAACAAGAGACAACAACCTCTCCAATATGAAGCACCAACCTCTTCAATAGAATCTCGTCTTCTTGAGAATAAATATTCTTTACAAATAGCCTTTAATGATCTCCTTTCCTATTCTCCTCCTCAAAATCTTCACACACAAATCTGCATATATTATCTTTCTTAAATAGTCATACACAAATCTACATATATTCTGCTTCTTAAATCTTCTTGTTCTTGAATGATATATCTTTGTGTCTCACACACTTCCCTTCTTCACAAATCTGCTTGCATGATGTTATATTTATTCCCCACTACTCACACATTTCTTATTTCCTTTAGTATCTTCATATTTCTATGAAGAGATACATCCTTTCAAAGATAATAACCCTTCAAATAGTCACGACTCCTCTTAAATAATAATTGTTGCCTTTTCAAACTTGATCACTGCCTTTTCACACGTATCCACAAAAATATATATTTTTATCCTCCACACACTTCTCCCTTGACTAATAGATCTTCCTTTCTATTCCACACACACACATATTTATATCTTTATATCTCAATGAAGAGTTGCATCTCTTTGAAAAGAGATAACTCTTTAAAATGATGTCTTTTTGTTAAGACTAAATGCTGCCTTTTGACACATATCCACAATAATATATATTTTTATCCTCCACACACTTCTCTCTTGACTAATAGATCTTCCTTTCTATTCCAAACACATCTATTGATATCTTTATATCTCAATGAAGAGTTGCATCTCTTTGAAAAGAGATAACTCTTTAAAATGATGTCATTTTGTTAAGACTAAATGCAGCCTTTTAACACATATCCACAATAATATATATTTTTATCCTCCACACACTTCTCTCTTGACTAATAGATCTTCCTTTCTATTCCAAACACATCTATTTATATCTTTACATCTCAATGATGAGTTGCATCTCTTTGAAAAGAGATAACACTTCAAAAGGATATGTCTTTTTGTTAAGACTAATTGCAGCCTTTTAATACTATTTCTTTCTCCTTAATGGCTGCCTTTGAATGATCTTCTATAATTTTCTTATAGCTCTTCAACATGTATCTTGACTATTCTTAACCAGATCTTCAATTAATAATATTCATTCACTTCATTCTTCCATACTCCTCTTATTTACTTCATGCTAAATATTCTAATTCCATACACTTCTTTGAATGATAAAACCTTCCTCCCTTTTTATTCCTCACTCACTCTTGAAAGATAAAACTTTCCCACACATAACATCTCATAGAATGACTTCTCTTATATATCTTGTCTCGTCATGAGACACAACCTTTCATTGTACCCTTGTGATTTTAGGTTAAAACTAATCTTTATTTAATTAATTATTTTCTTTATCATGTAAGAAGCGTTTCATAATATATCTTCTATTCATTTCCTTATTCCTTTATTGAATTCAATTTACTTCATCATTGATAGATGATTCATTTCATTATTGATATATCTTTTGTTGCTCCACTCACACACTTCATCTTTTTTATCCACTCTTCTCAATCTGATTTTACTTGATCTTCGAACATCGATTAGTGGCCTTTGGCCTTTGTCTATCATACGATTTCTTCTATTGACAAAGTGCTCTTCTCACCTTTGACATCAATGACACTATTCTAACGATCTCTCATACTCTTTTGACATCACTGACAATCAATTCCAACAGAAGATACTTTTCAAAATATTAAAACAAAAATCAACTTAATTTTTAGGGTTGTGAAGCTGTTTGCAGCAGTTTTTGGGCATTTGGAGCTAGATTTTCTTGAGGGATGGAAACCCTCAACTAGTAGATGAGTTTCAAAGTGTTATCAAGTTCATCAAAAGTGTTTATGTTGCATGTTGACTGTGCCTAGTGAGCTATATTAGACTTTTAAATCTTAGTTTGACTGTATATGTTTGAATATAACAAAAAATACAAAAATATGTTGCTAGACTATTTTAATTTTTTGGGTTATTACTTGTGCTTTTAGTTGGGTTTTTCTAGGGGACTTGCAATATTGTTCGAGTCATAATAGACAATGCACAGAATTGTAGAATGTTTGTTTTGTTGTTAGAAATATGATATTTGCACATTTTTTGGACACCTTGTCTTGTCCACTTCCTCAACCTTTTGCTACAAAAGATTGGCAACAAAATTGAATGGATCAGAAAGGGCTATGCTGAGGCCAAAGAGATCCATATGTCTATCACCAACCACCACATGTCATAGGACATATTCAAATCATTCTCAAAACTGGAGTTCTTGAAGGTAAGTGAAACAATATAAAATTTAATGTTTCACTTTAGTTAGAAATTTATTTTGTTAAAACTGAATTATGTCTTCTTTGAAGTTTGTTTTTAATTATTTTATTTTTATTTCCGTTGATAGGTTGGTGGATCCATTTTACCTCTAATACAATCATCTTAAGACGACTTTTGAAGGTTTAGGAGGCACTTTGTTACATGATCATCAACTAAACTTGGTCCATATGGAGGCAAGCAACACTAAGAGGGCAACAAATTGTAAGCAAATGATCCTAGATGACACTTGGTGGGACCATGTGAAATATCTCCTTAGTTTCACTAAGCCTATTTTGAGTAAGACCTGCTTTACTGACATGGATAAGCCTTGTTTGGAAGAAATATATGACGACATCAACTCAATGATTGCGAAGATGAAAATGAGAAAGGGCAAGATCCTAAATAAACTTCAAACAAGTGCACAAAGTTATTGAAAAGAGAAGGAACACAAAGACCACCCTACTACATCGTATTGTCTTTGCATCAAGTCCAAAATATTATAGTGTTGGGGTCTTTTTTGTGCCAATGAGGATTGCCCCATATAAAGATTTTGAAGCCAGCTAAAGTTACAAAGAAGCAGTTTGTAGACTCTTCCCTATACTAATTTGCACACTGTAGTCATAATTGAATTCATTGATTTTGTACACTCCAAAGGTCAAAGTATTGAAGCTCTTCATGACAAGTTCAAGAAGAATGCTCACAGATGGTGGTACTTCCATGGCCAACAATTACAACATCTACAACCTCTTGCAATCAAAGTTTTATCACAAATAAGTTTTATAAAAAAATTATCTAAAATAAAAAGACAAAACATTTTCAAGTTTGAAGTTTCATTTTTTATTTTCTACTTCTAACTCTCTAACTTTCTTTCAATGTGTTGCCAATTATCTGCATTTGAACAAAATTGGAGCACATCCTCCATACAATCAGTAAGCAAAATTGATTGCACTCAAATAAGGCAAGGGACTTGGTGTAGAAGCATTTCAACTTGTGTCTCCTTTCAATCAAAAATGGCTACAAAGAAGGGGTTATGAGGTTGTGGGATATAGAGACAAAGCATACTGACTTGGATGCTTCTACTTCCCATCATGCTACATTTGAGATGCCAAATAGTAAGCACACTTTTACTGTAAGTGGCAATGGCACTACTTGTGATTCTTTCAAATCTTCCTACATCATCTAATGTCAATGATGATGACGATCATATTGAAAACCATATGACAATGAAACCTAATTGTTGAACATGACATTATTATTTTAATATTGAAGTTTGAAGAATGAATATTTTAAAATATTTATTATATTTATAATGACATTCAAGTTTATGGTGGTTTTGTTTATTAAGTAATGCCATGTGGTATTCAAAACTTAATACCTTCTTTTAGGCTGCATATATATATATTTGTGTGTGAGTGGTTTTTATTATGTTTTTTTGTACAAATGAACCCAACTCCCCAAAAAAGTGTGCCTGATCCATGAACTGAACTAAGATCCGAATCAGAACCAGCAACATTGTATTCAAAAGAGGGGAAGATAAAGTTCATCTTTTTGGTGAAATATCCTATAATGGTGTTAGATCTATGATATATCAATTTCTTGTGTCTTCTGATGCCATTCTTGGGGACTGTCTTACAGAGTCCATCTTGAGTTCTTGCATGGTTTAAAAGGAATGAGCTTAAATAGTCAGCACATAGTGGCTGTTTAAGTGGGAGTGGGCCTCACATATAGCACAACATGCTTGCTATTTAGTTTTAACCATTTCAAATAGGCTGCCAAAACATGGTAGCAGAATATGATCATTGTATTTATGATGGTTTTGTTTGCTGCCACTCGCTGCCACTCTACATTCTACTATGCATTCCAATCATTTGATTACAACATTTAAAATTAAAAATTGTATGGTTATGATTTGACTGCTACTAGTAGTCACACTATTTAAAACTTTAAGTCTACAGAATCACTAGCGTCTGTTGCATTAGTTGACATGCAAATTTCGCAAATAAGTGATAAGATTTTCCTTTCACAATCCAATTATAATTTAAGTTTAGATGTTTAAAAAAATTTAAATGAAGAAGTTAAGTATATACACTCGACCTTTGAGTTAAGTACTAAGGTGGAAATTGTGAAACCAAGAAGGTTAATCATAAGGTTACTTGAATGGGAGTCTTCTCTGTTTAGCTCATTTGTGGACCAGTTATTATAGTTTCTTATGCCATTGAGCTAGTATGAAGATTTAATGCAAAAACCTAAAATTTATCATTGGAAAGGCAACTAAGCATACACCTAGGGATATTATGGCACACATCAACTTGGTCTACAATTACAAACAAAGAATTAAATTTTATTTAATTTAAGTGGCTGCATATATTCTGAATGGGCAAGATGATCAGGATGTTTTCTACTTGGGCTCACTTGTTTCTTGGATAGATATGAAACAACCAACTATTGCACTTTTTACTTTGGAGACAACATCGATGTGTAGTTTGTAAAGAGTCAAGTACTAATAGTGCAATAATAGGGATTTGTTGAATCACAATTTCTGACTTTTCCAATCCACTGATAATAAACAATAATAGATAGTAACAGATTTATGAGAAAATAGATTCACACACAAGAGCCAATTGATGGCAATATCCAGGGATTGAAACCAGCATCAGATCATAGAAGAATTGTCATTAATATGCAATGAGTTATAATTGACACACACAGAGAAATGTACCCTTACAGATCTTGAAACACACAGATCGAGCCAAAGAAGACGGAAAAGCACCCAATGGTTCAATATTGGCGCAAGACTGAATTAACAGTTTGAATATACAGTCACTGGGTTCGCGATCAATAATGGAGAGGTGCGATATTAATATATGTTGGACATTCTACCCGTCGTGATGTCAAAGACAGGCCCGTAGCTATAGATTGGCAGTCCCCCACATATGCAAGTCACCAAATCTGCAGCTAGATGAGGTCCTTTGGAATCAGATGGTCTTGACTTAATTTCTGGCAATGATTTACAAATGAATGCTGGACCAATAGGCACAAAACCTCCAAGCTGCCCCTTTGCAACTACTATAGATGTAACGCTAAGATGCTCAAATGATATGAAGGATGATTGCGTGCTGAATTGCTCAATTGTCCCAGGCCTGGAAAATATATGCAATTATAGGAGGGGCGAGTGGCACCCTTGCAGTGGCGCCTAATTTATCACTTGATAACCTCTTCCCAAGCTGTGATATATGCGGGTGTTGGTGAGAGCCTGTGGCTTCGCCACACTCTGTCTTGATCGATCTCTCTTCAACACACAACCTTGTTTGAACTACCTGTAGTGAACCGATCCTGAGCGTTAAAATTGACAAAATGAGAGAAGGTCGAAGACACTGAATTATCTGGTGAGGTTCACGTCTCACCAGGCCGTCAATCTGAAGAGGGTGACGTCTCCAACAAATCAAAGAATCAATGTCTTCCACTATGATGATTCACAATATCAAATGAACTCGCATAAATACCTAACAAATGGTTGATCCAAAGGGAAGTCGACCCAAGAAGAAATTCAAATTTTTAAATTATTATTATCATTATTAGTTTATAATATTATTATTATAAAATTATATAGTGTTTAAAATCACTTTTAGCAATTTCCCTCCACTTTTCAATTTGAAATGTTTGGGACATGACAGTCCCCTCCTCTAGATTGTTGCTTGTCCTCGAGCAACCTCAAGTTAGGATGTTGAAAAATCTCCAAACCCTCCCAAGTAGCATCTTCAATTGGAAGGTTCTTCCACTTCACCAAGTATTTTGAGATGATCTTGTTCCTTAACCGCTTCTCTCTCACGTCCAAAACCATTTTGGGTTCGATTATCAATTTTCCTTCATCATTAAGAGGAGGTAGCTCCAAAGAAAGTGTGACCTGCTGCCCAAGCACCTTCGTAAGGCATGAAACATGAAAAACATTGTGAATTTTGTTGTCCTTGGGAAGTTCCAGCTTGTATGCAACCTCTCCAACCCTCTTTATGATTTTGTAGGGCCCATAAAATCGTGGTTTCAACTGCTCTGCTCCATTTCCCTTAAGGGTGGATTGGCAGTAGGGCTGCAATCTCACATAGACCATGTCACCCACCTCAAAAACCCTCTTAGTCCTACATTGATCTGCATATAACTTTTGTTGGTTTTGGGCACGCTACAAATTCTCTTTGAGTGCATTCAAGATATCAATATTTTGTTGCACCATGTCCCTAGCACCTAGCACTCTACTATCCGCAAGGTCAAATCCATGAAAGAAGTAGCATCATATCCATAAAGTATCTTAAAGGGAGACATACCAATAGACATGTGACGTGTGGTGTTGTAGCAAAATTCCCCTAGGTGTAACCACTTCACCCAAGCTGATTGTTGCCCTGTAACATAGTTCCTTAAGTACCCCTCAATCAATTTATTCACTATTTCAGTTTGTCCATCCATTTGATGGTGGTAACTAGAGCTTGGAGTCAATTCCGTGTGAGCCAAACGAAAGAGTTCTTGCCAAAATAAACTGATAAACCTACTATCCATGTCACTCACAATGTTCTTGGGCAATCCGTGGAGCCTAAATATCTCTCTAAAAAACAGATCAGCAACTTGAGGCGCCTTAAATTCTAAAGTAATGGCATGAAAATGAGCATACTTTGTAAGCCTATCAACCACCACATAAATATAATTCTTACCTTGTACCTTAGGCAGCCCGGTAATAAAATCGATGGAGATGCTTTCCCATTTCTGGCTTGGAATGGGTAGGGGCTGCAACAAACTAGCTGGTAAGACATGCTCGGTCTTGTTTTGTTGGCACACCAAACACTCTCTAACATGTTGCAATATATCATTCTTTAGTCCCTTCCATGAAAAACATTCCCTTATTTGCTTGTATGTCTTGTAGAAGCCCAGATGACCAACAAGAGGTGTGTCATGACAAGCTCTTATAATCCTCCCCTTGACCTTGGAATTTGGTACAAGATACACCCGATCTTTGTAGAGGATGAGATCTTCAATCACTTTATATCTATCATCAAGTAACTTCCCATCTAGAATATCAGTAGCAAAGGAATCTTTGGCATATTCACCTATTATGCCAACCCTCCAATCAGCAGATATATCAGACATAGAGCAGAAATAAGGCTTCCTAGATAGTGCATCAACCACCACATTGTTTTTTCCTTTCACATATTCAATATCAAAATCATAGGCTTGGAGCTTGCTTACCCATTTTTGCTATCTATCATTCAAATTACGCTGATTGAGGAAGAACTTGAGGCTGTTATGATCCATCTTTACCACAAATTTTCCACAAACCAAGTACTATCTGAATTTGGCAAGGGCATGCATGACAGCTAGCATCTCCTTGTCATAAATAGAAAAGGTCTTCTCTAAATCTTTGAGCTTCCTACTCTCATATGCTATAGGATATTTATTCAGCATCAAAACTACTCCAATTCCCTCTCCTGAAGCATCACATTCAAGTACAAAAGGAAGTGAGAAATCCGAAATAGCCAAAACGGGACATGAGCTCATTACCTCCTTAAGCTTATCAAAAGCTTGACGCATTGTGGGGCTCCAAGAGAATGCCCCTTTTTTTGTCAAGTTGGTTAATGGAGCTGCAAGTTGTGAGAAACTTCTCACAAACCTCCTATAATAGTTGCATATGCCCACAAATCCTCTTAACTATGACAAGTTCTTGGGCCTAGGCCAATCCTAAATTGCCTTAATCTTCTCCTCATCAACACTAACCCTTTGAGCACTAATCTTATGTCACAAGTATAGAATTTCAGTCATCCCAAACTCATATTTTGACATCTTGGCATAAAATGAATGACGCTCAAGTACAAGCACCTCCTCTATATGCTTTAAGTGATCCTCCCATGTCATACTATAGATCAAAATGTCATCAAAGAAAACCAAAACAAATTTCCTCAATTGTAGAATGAATACTTGATTCATACATGACTAGAAGGTAGCTGAGGCATTGGTCAACCAGAATGGCATAACCAAGAACTCACAGTGCCCATAGTGACACCAAAAAGTTGTCTTATGCACATCCTCCTTCCTCACTCTAATTTGGTGGTATCCTGAGCACAAATCAATCTTGGAGAAATACACTGCACCATGGAGCTCACCTATCAACTCATCGATCCTGGGAATGGGATAGCAGTTCTTGATTGTCTTCTTGTTGAGTGCTCTATAATCAATGCATATCCTCAACGTCCCATCCTCCTTCTTAACCAACACTACGGATGAAGCAAAAGGGCTAGAGCTTGGACAGATGTGTCCCATGTCCAACAACTCCTTGATTGCCTTCTCAATTTCCTCTTTGTACATCCTGGGATGCCGATAGGGAGTGGTGATGATGGACTTGGCTCCCTCCTCAAGCTCAATCACATGTTGTAATCCTCTATCAGGTGGCAATCCGGAAGGGATCTCTCGAAATAACTTGCACTTCTTGTTTAGGAAGATTGGATGTCTATGGGGTAGGTTCTTCCTTCCTTTGGGGGACTGGTATCTGTGATCAAACACTCTGCTACCCAAGCCACCTCATCTCTACGAAAAGACCTCTCCATCCTCTTAGCTGAAACTACCATCGGACCCCACTTGGATAGGCCTCGAAGGGCGATCTCTTTCCCATCGTGTTTGAACTTCAACTCCATGGTCTACTAGTTGGTTGTACTCCCCAAGCGAATGTAACCATTGTACTCCCAAGACCACATCTGTATCGCCAATGTCAACCACGTAGAAATCGTCCCACACCCTGTCTCCCCCAAGGATCAACTCCATTTGTTGAATCCGATGGGTGCAAGAGAGAATTTTACCTCCTACAATTGATACATCAATGAAATTATGAGTGGCTCCACTGTCTATCAATACTGTCACTCTCTGTCCTTGAAGAACCCCTCTAACACAGAGAGAATGGTATCGTGGTGCTCCTAAAAGTGTTGCAAGAGTGCCTCCCATATGTTCTCCTTCCATGGTTATCTCTTGCTCATCCTCATTAGTAGCTTCCTCGGTTTCACTTCCACTTCATCATCGGAAACTACCTCAATGTAGTGGATTTGGCCTTTTCCAAAACATCTATGGCTTCAATCCCAAGGCTCCTTGCAATAGAAGCATAAGTTTCTCCAATGGAGCTCATTCTTAGACATGTCCATTCCGCTAGGCCTTGGAGGAAGGATCTTAGGGGGATGAGTAGCCTTGTGGAATGGTTTCCTTTGCTGCCCTGTTCGAGTGCTCTTGATCATAGGTTTATTCTTCATGGTGGAGTCTTCAAGGTTTAAGGCTCTTCGAATAGCCTCTTCCATTGATGTTGGCTCTAAAGCCCTCACCAATCCACAGAAGTATTTTGATAACCCCTCAATGAACAAGAACATGAGTCTTCTATCTGTCACATCCGGGACCATGATAGCAAGCCTTTGAAATTCTGCCACATAATCATCCACAATCCCTTGTTGCCTTAGGCACGTTAATTCCTTGAAGTATGTTTTCAGATCTCTTCGATCAAACCTTTCTATGAGCTTTGGTGTGAAATCAGCATATGTAGTGACAAGATTAAACCCTTACATCACGATTCCATGATGCCACCATTCATGTGCTATTCCCTCCAAATGCAGGATGGCAAACTTGACCGCTTCATCTTCAGGCATTGGGCTGAGTGAAAAGTATGTGTCTAGCTTTAGTACCAATGCTCGTGCTGTCACTTTCCCTGAACCATCAAAATTTGGGAGAGTCAACTTGCTCACCCTATGCTGCAAATCTCTATTGGAATAATATGCTAATTGTCCTCCTTTTGATCCATTCCTTTCCTTGTGAAATTGAATGAATGGAATTTGACTTCTCATAGTTGGATCAATCTGTGCATAGGCATCTATGCTTGCACTAACATCACCTTCAGCAAGTCTCTGCTCTTCTCCTCCATTGGTAGATCAATTCTTGGGCAGGAACGATGGTTGTGTGGGGCAAGTAGCTTTATTGCTTTGAGTTTCAGATCCATTTTGGTTGGAATGGCTGCCTTCTGGGCCATTATTTGGCATAGATCTAAAAGTGTTAGTCATGGTATTCATGGTTTGCATCATCATGCTCACCATTTGTGATGTTTGTTCCTGTTGCTTGGCCATTTGCTCTTGCATTTGAGACATTTTCCTCAGGAAGATCTCCCATTGCTCATCCCTATCAGCGATCTTCTTACCTCTGCCTCCTATTCCGAATGACTCAACTTTTGCCTTCCTTCTTTCCCTCTCAATGGCTTGCTGATCTCTTTGACTTGGTTGCATAAAATACCCTCAGGCTGGCAGGATCTGAGCTATGATACCACTATAAAGAGCCAAGTACTGATAGTGCAATAACAAGGATTTGTTGAATCACAATTTCTGAACTTTTCCAATCCACTAATAATAAACAATAACAAATAGTAACAGATTTATGAGAAAATCAGATTCACACACAAGAGCCAGTTGATGACAATATCCACGGATTGAAACCAGCATCAAATCATAGAAGAATCATCATTAATATGCAATGCGTTATAATTGACACACACACAGAGAAATGTACCCTTATAAATCTGGAAACACACAAATTGAGCCAAAGAAGACGGAAAACCACCCAATGGTTCAATATTGTACACACAAAGAAATGTACCCTTACAATTATGGAAACACACAGATCGAGCCAACGAAGACAGAAAAGCACCCAATGGTTCAATATTCGCACAAGACTGAATTAACAGTTTGAATATACAGTCATTGGGTCTACGATCAATAATGGAGAGGTGCAATATTAATATATGTTGGACATTCTACCTGTTGTGATGTCAAATGCAGGCCCATAGCTATAGATTGGCAGTCCCCCACATATGCAAGTCGCCAAATCTGCAGCCAAGTGATGTCCTCTGTAATCAAATGGTCCCGACTTAATTTCTGGCAATGATTTACAAATGAATGGTGGACCAATAGGCGTGAAACCTCCAAGTCACCCCTTTGCAACTATGACAGATGTACACTAAGATGCTCAAATGATATGAAGGATGATTGCGTGTTGATTTGCTCAATTGTCCTACGCTTGGAAAAGATATGTGATTATAGGAGGGGCAAGTGGCGCCCTTGCAGTGCGCTCGATTTGTCACTCGATAACCTCTGCTCAAGCTGCGATATATGCGGGTGTTGGCGAGTGCCTGTAGCTCTGCCACACTCTATCTTGATCAATCTCCCTTTAGCGCACAGCCTTGTTTGAACTACTTGCAGTGAAGTGATCCTGAGTGTTAAAATTAACAAAATAAGAGAAGGTCAAAGACACTAAATTGTTTGGTGAGGTTCGCATCTCACCATACTGTTGATCTAAAGAGGGTGACGTCTCCAACAAATCAAAGAATCAATGTCTTCCACAGTGAAGATTCGCAATGTCAAATGAACTCACATAAATACCTGACAAATGGTTGATCCAAAGGGAAGTCGGCCTAGAAAGAAATTCAAATTTTTAAATTATTATTGTCATTATTAGTTTATAATATTATTATTATAAAATTAAAATAGTGTTTAAAAACACTTTTAGAAATTTTCCTCCATTTTTCAATTTGAAAAGTTCGGGACATGACAGAGTTGTCACATGTTTCTTGGATAGATACGAAACAACCAACCATTGCACTTTTTACTCTAGAGACAACATTGATGTGCAGTTGCCACTATATGAGTTTTGATAAGAGAGGTTGTTGAGGACTTAGAACTTGGACAAATACTAGATTATAGTTTTGGCTTGTGACAATCAAAGTGATATCCAGTTGACCAAGAATCTAGTATTTCATAAGGGCCGATTTAATTGAGTGATGCAGAAGCATTGTACTAGTCCAGCAAACAGCACGTCACAATTTTTCAAGCTCAAATTTTGGCCATCAGTTTTGAAGTTTCAATCCCTGCTAATCATTGGCATGCTAAGGGAGTCATTCAACCCTCTGAATGCATTGATGATCAATCTATGAAGTACTTGGGGGTTGGTAAGTTTGAAAATTGGCCTGCACCTATGTTTTGCAACTTGAGGAAAAATCAGGCAGGATTTTTGATAAATTTGAGTGGGGAATAAGAAATTTAATTCGTTGTTTTGGTGCATAAGCAAGGGATATGACCATTTTTTGTCACTTAAAGGACTTTGAGCCAGAAAATGCAGAAAAGTTTCTAGAAAAGGAATTAGGTTGTCCGTAAGAGAAAAAAAAAGGACCAGCAGGCCATGTAATGCAGGAAATGAGAAAAGGTAGCCAGCCCATAACATGTAGAAAATTTTGTTGAGGATATAGTGTGCATTCCCAAGGGGTGCATGAAAATGAGATGAGAGTAATTGCACAAGAAGAAGACAGAGGCAATTGGGGAAGTAGAGACAGCTATTTTCAATTCATTTGGAGTTTCATTTGTATGCTGCAGGGATGTGATCAGCAAGAAGGGCATGTGGGAGCAGAGCTGGAAAGGAAGAGAGCATGTGGCGAAGAAGATAGACAACATGAATAGTAGAAGAAAGGGGAAGGCGTAAGGAAAAAGAGACTTATGAAAGTGAAGAAGTAATAAAGAAGGAGTCTTGGAAGAAGGTGGGTACCACTGTTCTTGAAGGGAGTGAGAAGTCAAGAATTGACTAGAAGATTTCAGTGATCATGTGCAGGTCAGGAGATTTAGGGTAGAACAGAGGAAGGCCCACTTTTCCCATTGTGTATGTACTTTGCCAATAAGGCAACCAGTTGCTTTTTTTTGGTCAATGTAATGAATGAGAATTACTTGTTTAACTATTGTTGAATGCTGTGTATGTGGAGCTAGTTTGTTTGTGTGTGATTTTCAGTCTCATTCCTTGGTGTGAATTTGCCTGATGAATATTAGCTGCCATGCAAT
Source organism: Sequoia sempervirens (assembly GCA_007258455.2). NCBI lineage: Eukaryota > Viridiplantae > Streptophyta > Pinopsida > Cupressales > Cupressaceae > Sequoia > Sequoia sempervirens. The sequence continues at coordinate 124,009 of VDFB02281709.1, forward strand.
AGTTATTACATTTGAGTAAAATACTATATGACCAAGCACTGTGTTGATGGTAGCTTCACTGAAGTGATGCTTGTCGAGTTATAAAACACGTTGAAATTCAAAGCTATCAAAAAGGAGGGATGTTAAGACATCATGTCAAGTTTCCTGGCACTTTCTATTGTAGTTTCATGTTTTCAGATTGAATTCCTCCATGAAATATTATTTTCGCAATACACTTTTCAGGTTCTAAATCCAAAATTTTCACAGAATGAAGTTGTTCACATGAGCAGGTTGAGAATTTTCTATTGTGCTTTCACGTTTTCACATTGAATTCCTCCATGAAATATTATTTTCACAATCACTTGGGCTGGTTGAGGATTTTCTATTGTAGTTTCATGTTTTCAGATTGAATTCCTCCGTGAAATATTATTTTCACAATATGTTTTTCAGGCTCTAATTCCAATTGTTTGCAGAAGGAAGATATTCCCCTGGCTTGGTTGAGGATTTTCTATTGTAGTTTCATGTTTTAACATTGACTTCCTCCATGAAATATTATTTTCACCAAACAAGATTTTCAGGCTCTAATTCCAATTTTTCACAGAAGGAAGTTATTAACCTGGGCTGATTGAGGTTAGGATCACAAATTGCTAAATGCCCTTCTTCTAAGTACATAGAAATTGCAAAATTGCTAGAAGCTACTCAACTCAACAAAGCTTGGCCACGAAGGATCTAAACATTCTAATGGCAATGGCAGTGACTCTTAGTCTTTAGAGTGTGACGCAAGTTAAAATCCCCCTCATCGCAATTATGTGGTCTATAGGAAAGATATTGTGAGGTTGTGGGGAGAAAATCATGGGGCACATATTAGAATGCGATCCAGGTCAAAAATCTTAGAAGTGTGGTCCAAAGATTACCCCACACCACATTAATGGCTGCCTATAAGCTCCACTATGATTTACAAAGCACAAAACAAATCCACATGTGCATGAACCATACACAATAGAAATCATTTATTAAAGCTAACAAAAGAAAAAACCTGAATGTACTCAGAAATTCAGAATGAAGTATAAAAGGCATTCTCCCTAAAAATTAAAACTAATTTTGTTACATCACGACCAAGCGAGAGGCGAATTTGACACATGAGACCTACGTTGTGAAAACCCAATTAGAATCCTTAAGCTTAAACAGTCCATGGCAAAGCTGAAGACAAAAATTTACAGTTAAAACGGTTTGGTTGCAACGAAATTTAATAATCTGCCTTTCAGGCCACAACTTCCCATGGTCAGAATGAATAACGCATTTGGATTGCACATTAACCTTATATTAGAACAATAAATTTCTGAAAATAACAACAAAAAAAACTTTGAGCTGACATCTAGAAGCCCAAAATCTATTCCAAAGCATAAAATCGAGAAACAAAATTCTTATTGGATTTTCAATTCTATTGGATATGTGTTTTTTTAAGTTATCTCGAAATGAATAGCACGGTCTCAATTAGTTCAATCCCCACAAACTTTAAAATAAAATAAAAAATCTGACTAAATAAAATATCCAGTGGAAGCTTTCAAATTCAATTACTTTGAAAAAATGCTTATTTTAAAAAACAAAACCACTAGTATTCCCGAAATATTACTGCTAATGTTAAGGTGCCTTAAAAATCTTAAAAAAACACTTACGTTCCACCAACGCCGCCAAATTCATCAGAAGAAATAGTGGAAAACGGCAGCTCACAAATTGCAACCCTAGCGCCAAAATTAGAGGCGAATCTGGAGGCCCTCACGCCGCCACTACCCGCCCCGATCGTAAATAAATCAAAATCATATTCCTCCTTTCTACGAAGTCCCGTCGCTCCGTTATCGGCCTCCGCTCTGACGCTCACGCTGCGCCATTGCCCAAAATAATTTCCCCGTTTACAAATTTTAAGGCCGCCGTAGTAACCGTATTTCTTTTCCAGTGCCCTGAAACTGGGCCATGGTGAAAACAGAGCATTTGTACGGGGAACACATAAATTATGTGCATTGTGAGAAGATAATAGCGCTGCAGCACATCTGGGTGCTCCCATGGAGCTCGCCATGCTTAAATTTGAACCGTTTCTTTTAATGAATTCAGGGGTTTGGTTTCGAAATATATATATATATATAAATGGATTTTTGTTGTTATGGTGAAATATTGGATTGCTGCGTTCAGTGCGTAAGGAATTATTTTGATCTTTATTTGTTTGAAGCAAATAATTTATTTTCTTTTAAAGGGGATTATCTTGTTTGTGATTGACTATAGAAGTTATGCTGTCTTACTTAGCTACGAATTGCTTTTGATAAGGCCACGTGTCGTGAGGTGCTGTGCATGGTGACATTTTCCTGTAGGACCCATTACAAAGCTGGAAGTCGCGGACCTTAGTCTATTTGTGGGATATTATTTCATTCCTATTTGTTTTATATCTGGTTCATATTTTTATTTTTATTTTACTTTTATTTCTATTAAATTTTAGATATTTATTCCTTAGTGTGTAATTATTGTTTTATTTATAGGATGAGAGTGTTTTTTTTTTTTATACTAGAGGGGTGTCCCCGCGACCCAACCTAGTGGCCCAACAGCTCTTACCTTGGGTACCTGAGGCGAGCTAGGGCAAGACTAGTCCCATGTGGGTGAGATCCCCCGCCCGCAAGAAATAGAATGAGAGATTTACTTAGGGTAGCTTTTAGGTGTGTGAGAATTCAAGTTGTTAAACATGTATTAAAATAAATTGAATATCATCAAGGCATGAATGTAAAAAGGAAGGACAATTAGAACACGTTTCAATTGTACAGTTTAGTTGGTCTATTGTATGTTTTGGTTGGCTTATTGTATGTCTAAGATGATTTGTTGATGAAAATTTTGCGCTCTTGAAAGACAAGTCACAAGTTTGAATCTTGTAAGAAGATATGGTATGTGTCTCATATTGAAGCATAGTTAGTTGTCTGCTACATGGTGAGAGTGTGAGTACTATAGCCCACTTGTAAGTTAGGTTGCCTAATATTGTAGACTACAAAAGTCAATTTTCTTTCTTTTTTTCTTTTTCAATTCTAAAGAACAATAAAGAAATCAAATATACATCATTATATAGGTCATTTGCATGTCTATAAACATTGTCTCTAATCTTTCTACAATGTTAAAAATTATATACCATATCATTTTGACACTATAAATTATACCTACTTTAGCATCTATTCTCCTAACATATGTTAGGACACATTTTAGTCCATCTTGTAGCCTTTTTCCTAATCTAGATGCCAAGTTTTATGTTTTCTTGTATGTTTATGTTTCCTGTTATATTTTTCAAATGTTTTAATGCATATTTGATAGATTCTATTAATTTTGATAATTTTAAATTTTGTCCATTTTAGGATGAAATTGCAATCACATAGATGTCATTGTAATTGCATATTCATCTTGTGTTTGTACAAATGTACAATAACTTTTCAACAACACTATCAAGTATGTTTTTAGTTGATTCTTTTCATCATGCTTTTCTATATGTATCTTGATTGTGTACCTACCATTTCTTGATTTCATTGCCCAAAATAACAATTTAGGATTATGAATTTCAAAGTGGATTTGAAAGGAGTTTTTGGATTTAATCCTCTTGAATTGGTTTATGCTTCTCCTCTTCTAGATCTCTCCAAACTTCTAATATCTTCCAAGATTTTACAACACTTTATTTTTTCAACAATGTTTGAATAATTGTTTTTCTTGACATTGATTATATGCATTATTAGTTCTACCCATGGCAAATACTAAAGCATTCATTCTATTCAATTTTTTTGAGTGATAGTGACAATTCAACCAATAAACATCTAGAATTAAAAACTTTACCAACAATTTTATATAGTCTATTTCTAAAATTATTAAAATTTTCTTTATCTTTCTTTTTATTGGTTCATGGTGTTAACAGTCATTGCAAAAATTAGGATTTTTTTTTTTCTAAATTATGTGCAATGCAATGCATTTAATTCATGAATCAAATTTCAAACCTATTAATGACTTGAATGACATGAGCACTATTACATACATTATCATATAATTACATTGTTGACTTACAAGTATTATTTTACATATTTTATTTAATAATTGGTAAGATTTTCAAACTTATTAAATAAATGTGAGTACACTCAATGCATATTTTATATTTGTTTATCAAGTGTGTATTAAATATCACAATAAAATTTATCTATCTATAATAAATATCAAAAAAAAAATTATGTATCTACAATTAATATTTCAATAAAATCTATTTTAAAAAATATACATGTAATAATATAATTTAGCAAGGCAAAAATTACATAAATATCACATTATCAAAAGGATAAAAATAAATATATATATATATATGGAATTATTATAATAATATATTTGTATAATTGCATATTTTTTTATTTTTGGAACATTAATTAACTATAATAATAACATTATACAACAACAAACAATTATATTATACCCCTACTTACTTCTATTAACTAAATGTTTAAAACAACAAAACACACCCATATGAATTTTATTTTTTATTTATGCAACATTAATCAACTATAATAATAACATTATACAACAACAAACAATCACATTACACCCCTAGCTACTTCTATTAACTAAATGTTTGAAACAACAAGTACACCCCACAAGATTTTTTATTTTTATTTTTCAATATTAATCAACTATAATAATGACATTATAAAACAACAAACAATCACATTAAACCCCTAACTATTTCTATTAACTAGATGTTTAAAACAACCAAGCACACCCCACAATGGGCAGAACCCGACGCAAATGCGTCTCTTGTTTGATTGAGTTCTTCATCCTCTAGTGATATTATTTACTTTATTTTGATAATATTACAAATCTTCTTTTATTCAATCTATATTTATAAGCTTGATTATTATTGCATAGATTTTGTATTTGTATGCTTGTTCATTTCTCTTTCAAGGATTAACATTTGCAAATTTTCTTGACATCCAAATATTGGACTATTTTTCTCTACTTTCTTTTTGTGAAGAATATCACAATCTCCTTTTATTCTTTATAATCATATTATTTTATTGACATCTCTACATCTTATCATTTCCTTGTCTTCTTTACACACTTGCACATTAGTATAACCTCCATGGGCTTTTAATTATTTTTATTTCTATCATACACAATAGAATAATAGTATGCACGAACATTGTTTATTATTGTTCATAATATTCTAGCTTAGACTTGGACACACGTAAGTTAAGTGCACACACACAGACATTTTTTATTGTGATTTCTTGTGGAGCTTGAAGGACCAAAATAGAGGCTTGATCACTTTGGCAATATCTTATGTAGTCACCCTCTTTTCCCCTATCTTGGACATAGGTAAATTTTGGAGCTTTTTCTTTGGATTCATCTCATTTGGTAAAAAAAATTCCTTACTTTTCTTATCATTTAAGGCATTTTATTTAGCTTAATATACATTTTATAATATGTTAATATTTTGTTTTATTGTCTTGATATTCTCACCATGTTTGTTTACAATTTTTTGGTCATTGTGTAGATTGTAGGATTTTCTTTTATTTCAAATGTTTTTGTGACTGTATAAAATTCAATATGCCTAAAATATCATCTTGATCCATGATTTCATCTAGTTATGTGTTTTACATCCAAAGTGCTCTATTTTTGCAAATTGTCTACTATTCATATGTTTTCTTGTCTTATTTTAGATTCCTCACATATTCAATACTGTTACTATATTCTTTTGTGTAATTACATTCAAATGTCTTAATCTAATTTTTCATTTGTATACAATCCAAAGCTATGAATAAATCAATTTAATTTTACATGATTTTTAGTTTAATTGTTACACATGTAGAAAGGTAAATTTATTGTCTAAGTTAATAAGAAAGGTAGAATAAAACATATTTCATTTGGTGAACTAATGTACTTTCACCTAAACTTTTTCTAGTAGGTTCACTTTTCTCTCTTTTGGTGTACTTTTTATTTCCTTTCATGTCCTTATATCTTTCACCGTAGCTATAAGCTTCTCTTTACCATATTTCCTTCTCACATATCTTATCATTTTATAGTGATAAAGCTTTTTGTCATTCTCAAAGAGTCTCCTATTTTTATTCTTACAAAAAATGATGAGATGATCTGTTTCAATCTCTTATAAGTGTTCTTTCTCCATCTTTTGTTTTTATCATTAGTACACTTCACCTTTGGAAGATTCACATTCTTCTCCATGTGAGGTACAATTTTTTAAGTTGTTGAATCATTTCAATTTTTTAGTGGTTGATTTTCATTGTGCTTCATGCACCTTCCCTAATTTTCTCGTTTGTAATTTTTTTGTTATTATATGATTATGCACACTTTATATTCCTCTATATGTATTTCCTATTTCTCTTTGTATATAAATATAGGAACAAAGCATGTCATTGAGAATCACTTTTTTTTTCTAGTCCAATATTTTAGATATTCTTTTTTGTCTAAGTTAGATAATATATTTTGGAAATTGATGAATGACATTGAGACTACCTTTTTTCTTTCTCACTTAAAGTTGCATGTTATTTTGGAAATGGAAACACGACATCAAGATTACCTATGTCTTTCTCACCCAATGTTTCATGTTATTTTAGATATTGATGCATGACATCAAGGCTACCTTTTATTAGTCTAAATTTTTATGTTCCAATCTTCAATTTGTTGATATTCTCTCATGTGAATTATTCCTTATGTTGTCCAACCTTATTTGTTTTCATATTTATCTACTATCTCATTATCTATTATGTGCCTCTTGTTGATTTTTCTCTCTGTGTGTTATCATAATAGTGGTGGCATAATTTATGGTGCAACTATCTTCTTTAGTAACAATATTTATTCTTGTTGTCTCTTCCCTTTCTATGAGGCAAGGACAACCTCTTTATTTCTCCCATTTTTGAGGGTAAACTAATATTGAACTTGGGGGCATATGATATTTATATATGTTCTTCTTAAGCCCCTTTTTAATTTTCCCATTTCTACCTTAAAACTAATTGCACACACTTGATTTATGCAATAAAGGAGGCCTAAACCCAATCCACCACTTATACACTTTTGACATACTTTTCTTGTATTTGCAATGTTTTGGTCCCAACTGTAGAGTATGCTTGGATATGGCCACTCTTATTAGGATTGCCTAGTAACAAAGTACACTAACACTTGTAATAATTAATAGTGTATTTACATATGAGTCACCTAAAAACAACGTATACTAGCACATGTGATTTAGATATTAATATACAATTCCTAGTAAAAGACCACACTAAACTAAGAATCATATCTACATTTTCTTGAAAACATAATACATTAGGATTGTCTTTTAAAAAAATTATAAGCAAGTTGTGGGATTCAGTCCCACTCCCAATAAAAGAATAAAATAAATTTGAAGAGAATATCTTTAGATCCATAGAGGGGGAGTATAGAGAATAAATAATACTAACTTATAAGAGGATAAAAGACCTAAATAATTCAACAAGATACTAGGAACAAAGCTTTTGAGGAAAGTAGCACAAAGAATAAAAAAAAGAGGAAACCTATGTCCCTCTATAAGCAAGAGTAAGTGTTTAGGACCATTTTGATAAGCCATTCCTTCTTCTCCTAGTAAGAAGAGCATCCATGGTCCCATTTAAGTTCCCTCCTCAACAACATCCCTTCCTTCAAGTTAGAGTTTCTTAGCTTTAGTTCTTTTACTTTTCTTCTTCCTTGGGATATTAATGTGCGGTTTTGAGATGCATCTCATAGAATGAGTTATGAATAACTTATGGATAGAGATAATCAAATCATCATGATCAAGGAAATAATGAATCTCTTCATCTAATTCATCCATAAAAGGTGGGTGTCTACACCATTAAAGCTATCTCCCTTCCTTTTCAAGGAGAGGAATAATATCACATGAACCATTTATAGTGGGATAATGAAGTGGGGAGCTTCTACATGATTTGAAGCACCCACAACAGTCATTAGATATGTTTGAATCTCCCTCTAAAGTTCCAAGAACTTACCATGATTATGCCAAATGAAGTCAACAACCAAAGAACCTAACTTCTTAACCCACTTTTTAAGACTAATCATCTTTAAAAATATTGATTTAAATGTAGAGCACCCAATGATTTTGTTACCAATCATGTTGTAGTGAAAGAATCTGAGTGGTAGGCCTTCATAATTTAAAAATAAAGTCCAATTTCTAAAAGAGGAGTGGATTCTAATAGAATGAATTACAAGTTTCAAAATATCAATCATGGTCCAAACCTCGATGATTGATGAGAAATAAACAGGTTCAATACCAATTGTTGGGAAATTCAATCTCTATTGAAATATGACTTCAATGGATGAGATACAAATCTTGGACTACAACAACATGAAAATCTAAAACTTGCATGCAAATCTAAAAATTAAGTTATCTTAATATGGGAATACCATGACTAGATCCATCTTCTTTATGATTCCAAAAAATAATCAACATGTCATGCTTATAAACACTACCTTACATGTGAACTCATAATAATAATAATAAATAAAGAAGATCGCCAGCATAAGATAGCAGCAAAGAGGCACAAATCACCAACACAAGATTTACGTGGAGAAACCCTTGCAAGAAAAAAATCCACCAAAAAGAGAGGCCAAGTATGAATTATCAACAAATAAATGAGATTACAATGCAACCACTTTCATTCTCCTCTTTGCCTCCAATGTGGCAACACCTATGTACCTATGAACAACCTCGTTATGTCTTCACATGTCCTTGTTCCTACAAAGTAACATTACATTCAATTATTCCTCTCTACTTCTACATCCAAGAGGTTGATTTTATAGATGTGTGAAGACATCTAATGCACCAAAAATGGCATCCAAAGATGACCTTTCATTCCAAACATCCCCAACCTTTGGATTACCTCCTTGAAATGTGAAAGGATATCAGTTTTGGCTCCAATACTCTCCCTCCAACTTGGGTGCCCAAACTTGAGAAGATAAACATTATAAATTAAATGTAATAAATGATGGAAAACCAACTGACACATGTTACCTCTTTCCAAGCACCCACTTGGAGAATCCCAACAATCACTTATTTATCATTTCCTTTATCTTTTATTATCCCATTCTAGGCATCCACATGTGGGGGAAACAATATTAAATATTTATGTCCACAACCCACCTTTACCACTACTAGTGGACTCATCACCCCTTATGGGTAGATTACAAATAATGGTGAGAATTAATATTACAAAATATTTTCCCAATACACACTAAGTGCCTAGAGACACTTTCCAAGGATGTTGGAACCATGACATATGACATAGGATTTACAAGGTGGATGACACCTAATTCTAACATTTTCCCACTTGACATCAACATTGTAAATACACCCATAGGAATAAAAAATAAGGGAAAATATCCCTTGGCCATTCATGTACCATATGAATATTCCTCATGCTCTCATGATCCAACAAGATACCTATAAAAGCAACCATGATAACCCACCATCAAGCAAGAGATCCTTCACATCCTCCAACATGCCATGTATGAAAGAAAAAAGGAACACGCCAAGGTGAAACATAGTAACTATCACTGAAACTTGCACTAATCTTTACACGAACACAAGTATCAAATTCAAATGATAAAAGGCTCTAAGTAGCTACCTTACTTACCACCTGGAATAGCAACCATAACAAATTGCAACTCATCCAAGCTAACCATACCTCAAACCAAGGTATTTAAAACATAGATAAAACTTCATGCCATCAAAATACCAACCCAAAATCTATTATCAAGTCAGTCTTTATATATCCATCCTCCTATCTTAATGCAACATACCAATGAACAAATGACCACAAACAAGGCTAACTAAAAGTCTACATAAACATTGAAATAATCTCATGGATATAGATAGTCCGCATCTGAGTCATCCCACTACAAGAAAGTGGGTGGCTAATCCACAACCTGCATGACTCATAGATCCCAATCTAATGAAACATGCAAACTCATAATCACATAAATAACCAACAAACTAAAATATCATAGAGTATGACTAAACATATATCCTGAAACTCCCATTACATGATTAATGTCAAATTTGAAATTAGATCAAGACATACCAATTCTATCTATGGTACTTCACATAGAGGATGTGGCTAACTCCTCTATAGTGTCAAGAAATCATACAATGATATGAAAATATTGAAAAAAAATATGTTGCAATACCTCTCTCACCATTAGTATCCATACCTCTCCCAAGTTCTTCACACTCAACCATGCGAAACCAAATATCCATAAAGAATACCATGACCAAAGAGAGAACCTACAAATCAAACCATATGCTTGTTCCACACTAACATGTACCAAGCCGTGTAAAGTAAGATACCCTTCACCATTCCCAAAATGAAAAGATATCAACATCTAATATTCAAATTAAATGAAAACATGGCAGCATTAGATGTAAACCTCTCATACCAAAGGTAGATCAAACCAACCAATCATTCCCACTACAAAGGGAATATGCCCAAATCCACAAACCATTTCCTATATACCTCTCCAAATAAGTCCTTAGAACTAAATTCATAGGTCAATACCAAAACAAGGAGAACAACATAAATCCATAAACCATGCATCTTCTTCTTAACAAGTCTTCAAAAAAATTATATTCAAGACTATTTCATATGAGAAGATAAGATACAAGATAAATAATGCATCTAATAATTAGGTGGGAAATACCTCTTAGATAATTCACCTGTCGAGTAGACCATGAGTGGGATATAATATTGTCTTGTGCACATAACACCAAGGAATGATAATCTTCTCTTTAGGTCCATTATGGATTCACATCCATAACTAGGTGTATTCTCCTCAGTCTTTCTGTTGAAATCCTCATCAAAGAGTAACCATCTCAACATATGATCCCATAAATAATAGATCTCTTAACCTCACCCAAGTCTCTCTAGTCTCCATGAGCATCCACCAATCAATCCATGCTAACTTCAAATGCAACCCTGCAAAATCATGAAGCTCCAAGCAAATGATTAATACTCAAAACCAAAAAGAGCCAAACAAGACCATTGTTAAAATTCCAACTATAGAATCAGGAACATATCATGACATCATGATCTAATGTCCCCTCCTTGGAGATCACATAAAATAACCATCCATCATCAAATGATGAATCAACATCACTGCCAAAGCTCCCACTGAACCATGCAACCAAGCTTTCCAAGCGTCATGATAACCATCTCCTAATTGAAGATCCTACATGGGCCCAACATAATCAAAGAACTCAACACCATGAGCTCCCAAAAGGTAAGGTACAACCAAAATCTCCAAAATAAGAAGATACAAATTGTTGTACATCCTTTGTCAATAGAACCAAAGATGTCATATCTCTCACTACAATCTAAAAGTATAATCCAAGAGCTCCTTATGATACCAACAACCATTGCAAAAGACCATCCATCTTCTAATAAAAGATTATCAATGGCTCACTACACACTGCAACAACAACTTAGAACCAAAATCTTGAAACAAAGAAGATAGAACACACTATGAAACTGCATAAAGATCCCACTAAAAATAATACTAATTATGCATGGCATCATGACTAATATCATTGCCAAAACTCAATTGAAAGTAAACAAAGCTTCTCATGCACCATAAACAATTGTTATAGATTCATATGAATAATTATATTAGGTTCTCCCAACAACTATCTCTCACCACAATAAGCATATCAATGCAATAATGGTGACCAAGAATAAGGCATACCAAACAAAATCCACATCAGACATTTTCCAAGATCTGCACATATGCAACTTCTCAAACAACAAATACATAATCAATGCTCCAATCTTAAATAACTGAAAAAATAGATTCAAACCCACATTAGTATCATGCAAAATAGAGATATTTAGGTATAATATCTGGATTTCCAAGACTCAAACACCAAAATAAACACTTGATCTGATTTTCCAAACAAACCCACATAAGAGCAATCGTAGATCAATAAGAACCCTCCAAGCAGTCATGCAAACATGTAACTGTCTTCATCCAAAACACCCTAAATATAGTCTCATCACAAATCTACATACCACATACTTTAGTTAACATGTAAAACATTCAAAACCATCTTTTAAAATCTGAAATCCATTTAACCATCAAGATATTCACATCAAACATGTCATTTGAATAATGGAATAAGCATAGATCTACAAACCCACAACTAAAAAAAAGTGTAAACTACAACCCAATAGGAAAAACCAAGTTGTCTAGGAGCTTATAACATATGAAACATATCAACTCCACAACTTAGAAAGAGGTTAGTGGCTTATCTTTCAATGCTTTCATGTAACCAAGGGCTAAAACCATGAATCCAACATAAGCACTCCATTCTATAGTCAAAATTGAGAGTTTTTCTCCATGTGACTAGGATGTCTCTACCCATCCAACATGAACACCTTCTCACTACACATCACAACAAGGAAAAGGAACAAAACCACCAAATAAGAGGCTACACACATATTTTCAAAGAAGAGCTTTGAGTTACCAAAACATAACCAACTCCACAAAGATCCACAATCATGAGCTTCCAATTCCCAATGTAGAACACATTGACAATATCCATGGCATTCGATCTCACAAATCTGCAAAGAAACTTAGTTAACTCATAGAGCATTCAATGCTGCCCCAAAAGCCTCCCAACAACCTCCTATTCCTTCTAACAAATTACCACAAGCTTTCCAAGCTAAGAAATCAAAAAGAATGAATACCCAAAACCTAGTTAACCTTCTTCTCTAATACCAAATGATGAGAAATAAATAGGTTCAATACCGATTGGGAAAGTAAATCTCTATCCAAATATGACTTCAATGGATGAAATACAAATCTTGGACTATAGCAACATGAAAATCTAAAACTTATTTCCAAATCTAAAAATACCATGATTAGATCCATCTTCTTTATGATGCCAAAAAATTAGCCAACATATCATGCTTATAAACGCTACCTTATGTAACTTATAATAGAAATAAATAAAAAGTATCATCAACATAAGATAACAACAAAGAGGCACAAATCAACAACACAAGATCATCACATAACACCAGATTTACGTGGAGAAACCCTTGAAGGGAAAAACTTCACCAAGAAGAGAGGCCAAGTATGCATTATCAACAAATAATGAGATTAAAATGCAACCACTTTCATTCTCCTCTTTTTCTCCAACATGGCAGCACTTGTGTACCTGTGAACAACCTCCTTCTGCCTCTGTTTGTCCTTGTTCCTATAGAGTAACACTACATTCCACCGTTCATCTCTATTTCTACATCCAAGAGGTTGATGTTATAGATGTGTGAAGATATCTAATGCACCAAATATGGTGTCCATTGACCCTTCATTCCAAACATCCCCAACCTTTGGATTACCTCCTCAAAATGCAAAAGGACACGGATTTTGGCTCTAATACTTTCCCTTCAACTTGGCCGCCCAAACTTGAGAAGATAAACATTACATTAAATGTAATACATGATGGAAAACTAAGTGACACCTATTACCTCTTTCCAAGCACCCACTTGGAGAATCCCGATAGTCACTTATTTATCATTTCCTTTATCTTTTATTATCCCATTCTAGGCATCCACATGTGGGGAAAACAACATTAAATATTTATGTCCACAACCCACCTTTACCGCTACTATTGGACCCATCACCCTTTATGAGTATATTACAAATAATGGTGAGAATTAATATTACAAAATATTTTCCCAATACACCCTAAGTGCCTAGAGACACTTTCCAAGGATGTTGGAACCATGACATATGTCATTGGATTTACAATGTGGATGACACCCAATCCTAAAAATGACTTTGTTTGATGGATCCATAGACTCAAAATATCAATTAATAAAAGTGCTCACTTGATTGATCATATTTCTAATGAGATCCACTTCTTGCATTATCAAGGGGAGATCACACAAATGAATCTAGATTGGGATGAAGGTAATTTAATAGTAGCTAGGTAAAAAAAGGGGAACCGTGGAGCAATGAAAAGGCCATTTTATTCATATAAATAAGGGCCATTCTATTTCATAAAGTTACAGTCCTCAAAGGATTTGAAATGGATGAAAAATAAGCTAGATTCCAAAATTTTGATTTCAAGAGTAGCCAAGTTGCTCTAGATTAACTTAGTCCACTCCACAAAATGCTCATATGGTGAATTTTTCCTTAGAAATTTGAGGACAAGGGATCAATCTCCAATATCAACCGATACAAGATTAACACAAGCATTGGGGATCTAAAAATAAATTGGGTCTTCTACCAACACCACTTTGAGAGTCATCCAAGGAGAAAACATATTTGTTAAGTGAAGAAAGGGAAGAAGCAGAATCTGAATTGGTACGAGGAGCTAGAACATTATTATCAACCAAAGTTTGCACCATCTTTTTGGGAGAAGAGTTAGGATATTTGAAAATGATTTTCTCACTTCAAAGATTGTTGCATTCATGGAAAGGATTTGAATTGTTCTTGCAATCCATGAATTTTTGTGGATCTAATTAGGGTTTGAGTGTTGAGATGAGGATAAACAATGTAAGAGAGAGATTAGGAAAAGGTTGCTTCTAAAAACCATTCTCTTAAGGATTAAGAGGGTCAAAACCCAAACCCAATAACCTTTTTGAGTCCATGATCATCTCATAACTCCTACCATTTTGCCTCTAATCACCACTTCTCCCTTCCTCCACATTGTGCACCTTTTTTGATCCACACATTACACTCCTACTTCTACATTTTCACACATGGTGGAAAAATATCATTTTACAATTTTTTATATTCATGTCTTTCTATTTTTTAACAATATAGAAAACTAGAAGGACTCCAGAAAGAAAGACATTGTTCAAGATGTTTCTTCAAGGAAGCAAAAGACTCTCGATTCCCTCTTGGGAACTAAGTCAAAAAAGAAGTAAGGGGGCACATTTTCTCCCTCCTCGTAACATCAAGTTGGTGTTGTTCTTTGCTTTGTTTTTGATATGAGGCTTATCTCATGTAATATTAGGGGCCTAAATAGTCCCTACAAATAGTATCTGGTTAAGTCCTATTTGGAAGACAATAAATTTGACATTCTTTTGATCCAATAAATGAAAATGAAAAAGGATACCTTTGACAAGGTTGTTAAGAATTTCTGACCTAGCACCAATTATGTTGTTACTGATGCAAAAGGAGCTTCTAGGGGTATAGAAAATTTGTGGAATCCTGTAGGATTAAAGGGCACCATAGGTTTTTTCAGTAAGAACTATTTGATGGTCTCTTTTGAAGATCTTATCACTTCTGAAAAATAGAATTTGTTGAATATTTATGGTCCTAATTCTCGACTTGACAAAGCTTCCCTATGGGAACTTTTAGAAAATAATATAAACAACATCAAAGGGGATTTGTGGATGTTGGGTGGTTACTTCAACTCTCCGTTGTTTCCATTTGAAAAGATGGGAGGCTTGGAGGACTTTTTTATAACATGATAGATTTGGCTGGGTTTTTAACTTTATTGGTCTCTTTGATGTCCCCCTTTAGGGTACCTTGTTTACTTGGTCTAATAGGTGTCAGGGTAACCACCTTATCCAAGTAAAACTCAACTAGTTTCTTATTTCTTCAAATTTGAACATCCTTCCGGAGCTCTCCTTATCTTCTCTTCCAAGAATTGGCTCGGACCATAATGCCCTCCTTTGTCAAGAGGATGATGCTACCAAGGGGCAGTACCCTCTCAAATTTGAAATCATGTGGATTCACAACCCTAATTTTAAAGATCTTGTGGAGAGATGATGGAATGAACCTTGTGTTGGTACTCCAATGTACTTTTTGGCTAACAAACTTAAGAAATTCAAAGAAAGAGTTAAATGATGGAATAAGGTTTCTTTTGGTAACATTTTCGATATTAAGAAGTCTATTGGAGACAACATAAATGAGGTGCAAAATTTAATGGAGGAAGGAGACATTAATGAGGTAACTTGTAACAAGGAATGGGGTCTGAGAGCTAAATGGTTCAAAGTTAACAAGTAAGAAGAGATCTTCTAGAAACAAAAATCCAAAATTCAATGGCCTTTTGAAGGTGATAGAAACACAAAGTTTTTTCATTAATTGACAATGAAAAATAAAAGCAGAAATAGGATTAGACAACTAATAAAAGAAGATGGTTCTATTCTTAACTCATAAGAGGAAATTGCTTTAGAGGTTGTTTCCTTTTTCTCTAACTTTCAAAAGGAGTTGGGAGATGTCCCTATTGAGTTTGAAAGCCTCCTTCAGGTGATTCCCCGAGTAATTTCAGGTCAAGATCTTAAAGAGTTGTTTAAAGTTGTTTCTCTTCAGGAAGTCAAGCATGCAGTTTTCTCCTTTTGAGATTATAAAGCTCTAGGGCCAGATGGGTTCCCTCTTGATTTTTTTTAGTTTTTTTGGGACATTATTTCTGAAGATCTTCTAAATGCTACTCGTGACTTCTTCTAATTAGTTAGACTCTTAAATCAACTTAATTCCACATTTATAGCTCTTATCCCCAAAAAATAAGATGCCTCTTCCATACAAGATTTTAGGCCAATAAGTCTTTGTAATACCACTTATAAGATTTTTTCTAAGTTTATTATGAACAAATTGAAGGCGATTTTGAACAAAATTATTGCTAAAAACCAAAAAGGATTTGTTCAAGGGAGACAAATTTTTGATGTTGCTATCTATACGCATGAAGTCTTCCACTTAATGGAGATAAGTAAGAAATTGAGGATGGCATTAAAATTGGAAATCTCTAAAGAATATGATAGGGTGTATTGGCCCTTCCTTTTTGTTGTCTTGAAACAGTTTGGGTTTAATGGAATGTTTCTTAAGTTAATTTCTTCTTGTGTTACTACTCCTAAGTACTTGGTTTTGGTGAATGGGGTCCCTAGGGGGTTTCTCTCTTGTGATAGGGGTTATACAAGGTGATCCTCTTTCCCCCTACCTCTTCATAATAGTGGATGAAGTTCTTGGAAGAAACATTCAAAATATTTTGGACATGCAAATTATAAAAAGGGTTCAAGGCTGCTTCCTCTCTTACTCTGGCTACCCACCAACAATTTGTGGATGACACCATTATTTTGGGAGAAGACTCAATCGTTAAAGCTAGCCATTGGAAATCTATCCTCGATGATTATGATAAGGCTTCTGGTTAGCATATTAATTATAATAAAAGAAAGATATACTTCTTCAATGCAGAACATATTGCAAAAGATAGAGTCATGTGCATCTTTGGCTATCAGGATGTTGTTCTTATTGATGCTTACTTTGGACTTCCTCTTATTTCTAAAAAACCTAGCAACAACTAATAAAATTACATCCTAGAAAGAATTAAAAAAAATTAGCTGGTTGGAAGGGGAAACTCCTAAGTCAAGCTAGGAAATTGCAACTGCTCAAAGCTTCACTTCAAAACATCTCGGTTTATTACCTTCTCTTTTAAATATTCCTATCTTTATAGTGGAAAATATAGAACATATACAAAGGAGATTTTTGTGGTCTAGAACTAAGGAAAGAAACAAAATGGCTTTAGGGGGTTGGAAAAAGGCGTTTCCTCTAAAAAGGATAGACGGTCTTGGAATTAGGAGGCTGAAACTTTTTAATAGAGCTCTTTTTGCTAAAATAGGTTGGTGTTTTTTGGAAGGTGCTAAAGATTGAGTTAAAATCTTAAGAGCAAAATATCTGAGAAACAGGGAGCAAGGATATTTTCTTAGGGCCTTAGAGCTACCTTATGGTTCTTTTTCTAAAACAATCTCCTCAAAATAAGAACTGTGCTAAAAATGGGGGTTAAAAAAGAATAGGAAATGGTAAAGATACTGATTTTTGGGATGATGCCTAGATTAACAGATCCTCTCTCTCCTCCAACAACCAATTTCTCCAAATTAAACAAGGGCTTTTAAAAAAAATTGGTAAGTAGGTTTTTGGGTATATTACTTGGGATGGATGAAAGCCTAAATGGATAAATTTCAAAAATTAGTTAATTGGATTTGTTCTCCAGGGAGGGAGACAACAAAACTGGGATGTTTGTTTACAATCCCTTCATCAAAAGATTGGTGAGGTTGAATTCTTGTCAAGAGACATAAAAGATGAATGGATCTAGACTAAAATGCCATCAAGGAACCTTTTGGTGAAGTCAATCTATGAAACTATGGAGAAGCCTTTGATCACAAAGGACGATTTTTAGTGGAACCTAATTTGGATAAAAAACCTGATTCCCAAAGTGAATTGTTTTTGGTGGGTTATTTTCCATGGAAAGATTCTTACCACTAATTACTTAAATAAAAGAGGGTTCTAATTTGTTAATAAATTATACCTTTATAACAAAGATGAGGACACAATAATGCATTTGTTCTTCCATTGTTCCTAATCAAGAGAGGTTTAGTCATTCTTTCTCCATATTTTAATGATTGAATGGGTTTTTCTTGCCCCAGTTAAGTAGTTCTTTGATAGTTGGAATGTTTATCCCTATTCCCATAACATAATTGTCAACCTTTGGAGACAAGCTCCTTCTTTCATAGCTCGAGGTTTATGGAAGGTCAGAAATAACAAGATCTTAAAGGAATTTGCTAGAAACAACAAAGACCTCTCTTTGGCTATTAGGCACCAAATTCAACAAAACATAAATGATAGGATCTATGCTACTTCAAAGTTCTTACCCTCTTATAAGGAAATCATAATAAAACAATTGTGTTGATTAAATTAGGATATCACAAACTTCAATTGGATAAAACATATTACCAAAAACAACACTATTTGGTCTCCTTTAGAGCACAAGAGGGAGAATTAAAGTTGTTGAGAAGATTAAAACTACAAATAGAATATTCAAATTTCTTAGGAACAAGAGTATCATGGGAGGAATTTGATAGAATTAATCCAAAATCCTCAACAACATAAGGTCATTGCTCAAAAAAGATGATATCTACTTTCTTTTGCCATATAACAAAGAGGGAATCAACTTAGAATTTCAAAGTTCCATTTCTTGATATTATCAAAGGTGAGTTATTGGTGTTTGAATAGAATAAAAAAGGAAAATTTGACTTGGGGGATGGAACCATGATTCCAAATACATTATCATTTGGGCATTGGAGGAAAGATCATTAAGTCAAACTTTAACCCTTCTTGACAAAAAAAGATGCTTGGATATTTGATATTTCCTTAAATATGCTTGTTCTTAGTGAAGGTATCAAGTGGAATTCTTCCTTCCAAAGAGGTAACTATAAGGTCCTAGTACTTTTTTTAATTTAAAGGAATATCCATTTCCTTTTTTTATAAAAAGGGTAAAAATTTATTCAATCAAAGAAAATCCAAGATTACAAGCAACAAGAATACATAAAGCTAGAGCCACGAAGGCATATCCAACCAACAAGAACCAAAGAACCCCAAACCACCCAAACAAGAAAATCAAAACCTATTTAAGGACCACAAATATCCTCATGAATCAAAAATTTTAGTTTATGAACATAGTCATTGGGAAGCTGATCCCAATCATCCATCTTCTAGTCACCCCTAAACTTTGAAGACCATTTAGAAAGACAATTTTCCACATTGTTCCATTCCATAGGGATATGAACAAAGGAAACCATCTCAAGCAAACTACATATATGTTGAATTTTTTGCATAGTCAAAGACAACTGCCAATTCACCCCATCAATACTCTACTTATTTTACAAATTAATCACGATTAGTGAATCCGATTCACAAATAATCTTGCACCATCCAAGAGGGCAAGCCTTTTTCAAGGAAAAAAGAATAGCCAAAGCCTCCATGAGGTTGTTAGTCTGGATGCCTTGATACTTGGAGAAGAAGGAAAGGGCATCCTAGAACTTTCTCTCCATGCACCTCCCACACCAACATAACTCAGATATCCCCTAGAAGATCCATCGATATTATTTTCAAAATCCTAGCAAGAGGCAGGAACAATCTACCTTCTCTCTAAATTTTCTTGCATTGGGATGTCTCCTCCCAATGGAAAAATCCCTCCTTGAGATGAGACCATTCAAACCCAAATCCATAAACACTATAGCCTCATCAGCATTTAGAGGAGCTCCAACCTCACATTTAGTTAAAATAGTCTCCTGAAGCTTACCAAGAATCTATTGCCAAACTTGTGCAACCACTAACTTTTGATCCTAAACTATTGTGCAATTTTGATTTAGCCAAATCTGCCAAAGAATGCACGAAGGCCCAATAATCCATACCATCTACAGAGGGAAAGAGAGAGGAGGGGGTCTCGCCAAAGTCCTCTAAAACTCAGTAAGGGAAAGAGTTATTGGATGTCGTGGTTGTGTTGCTGATATGTGGTTGTCATTGATGTCAACACTATTAGCATTAATGCATTTGAATTTGTATATGTCGAGGATATTGAGAAAATTGTAAAGAAATAAGTTGCAGATTGTCAGTTGTGAAGTGAAGTTTAGTATGGTGGTATGTTCTGTACGCTGGTGATCAGAGGTTGTGGACTAAAGGGTTTGTTGTTGAGTGTATCTAGTTTATCCACATCGATTTTTGGAGATCTGCATGAAGAGTTGATTGAGTTATAAAGATTTTCATTTTGACAGTTTTTATGTTTCTTCAGTTAGTGTTCTTGATTGAAGATGAGGCTATTTCAGTTGTTTTGGATGCCTCAACATTGGTTCTTAATGTTTTTGGATGCTTCTACATTGTTCTCTATCTTCATTGCATGTCCACATAGATCATTGTGCTCGTGGTTGGCAATTTTCTCTTGCGTGTTCATATTTTTCATGTTCCTGGCCAACATGGTGTTGAAGCATGTTGTGGATCTTCAAGGTGTAATTAATTGAAGTGTTTTCATGTTAATGATGTTGATTTCAGTCCTCACTAAGTTGTGGCCAACTTTTCTTGATTCACATTAAAGATTATCTATTGATTTGGGACGACAATTATATTCATCTTATTATTTCTTTGTGGTTGACTTGTAGTGGTGAAATTTCTTGTTGCGGATATATAAGAGAAATTGTTTGTTCAAATTGAAAGATGTCAAATGTGTGTGTATGTGCGAATAATGTCCTAATCATTTGAAGGTAGAGAAGAGTGTGAAGAAAAGTGAAGAAGAGTGAAGAGTTGTTCATGCGCTTAACTGGAACTATGATCAGGCATTAACATATGCTATTTTATCAGTTCAAATCCCTGCGAATGGCTATAATATGAATCTCTTTGTAAGACAGTGTGTCTTCCTTGTAATTGAGTAGTGAGCCCTAGGTAGTGCGCCTAAATGCAAGTGCATTCCCTATATTTATTTTTCATTATACTTTTAATAGGGTATAATCTTGTGGACTGACCTCCACTGTGGTTTTTCCCCTAACAAGGTTTCCACGTTAAAAAAAATCTTGGTGTTATGTGTGTTTCTGATGTGTTGATGATCTCTATTTTCATGCTTAATAATCAAATTTGAGAATAAAGTTGATAAGTTAAATAAGTTTTGAATTTGTGGGACAACTGATTCAGCCCCCCTCTTCGTTGTTTGCCCTTGTATTGCCAACAATTGGTATTAGAGCTAAGTTCCTTGGAAGAAGTTTAACAACTTAAGGTGATCCGAGATGGAAAGTTACAAGAAGGATAGTCTGAGATTTGATGGAACAAATTACTCTTTGTGGAAGACTCGTATGGAGTGCCATTTGAGATGCATTGGTGAACCCTACTAGAGCATTACAAGTAATATGTATGTTATTCCATAGAATGGTCCTACTACTTCTACTAATATCAGAGATGCTGAGTATAATATCTGAGCTAAGGAAGCTTTGTTGAGTGCTTTGATTGATTCTGAGATGACAAATGTTATGGATCTGAAGACTGCTCATGAGATCTGGAAAAATTTGGAAACCTTGTATGAAGGTGATGCTAATGTGAAGATTGCTAAGTTGCAAAGTTTGAAAGGGAAATATGAAAGGTTGATAATGGGTGATGATGAGAACATTAATACTTTCATGCAAAGAGTGAATGGACTTGTGTGTGGTATTAGATGTGCTGGTGGAAAGATAGATGAATCTGAGATTGTTGCTAAGGTGCTTAGATCCATGCCTGATTCCTACAAAGTCAAAGCTAGTGCTATTGAAGAACTCTGGACTATAACAAACATAACCAAAGATACATTGGTTGGTGAGTTGACTACTTTTGAGTTGAGTGAATTTGGTGATGCCCTTCCTAAGGTTGAATCTGCATTTAAGGCTACTACTTTCAAAAGAGATAGACAAAGATATGATCTAGGTGAGAGTTCATCTAGAAAGATATTCAAGTATGAGGATGAAATTAGACATATTGAAGAAGAAGAAAGAGAGATGGAAGAGCTGGAAGCACTTATTGTCAAAAGAGTACCAAGAGGAAAAGGTAAGTATGAAGGAAAATTGCCTCTTAAATGTTTTTCTTGCAATAAGATAGGTCATTTTGCATCAAGGTGTCTGGAAAGAGCCCCTAAACCAAGACATAACAAGCCTAGATTTCAGAAGAAATGTTACTATGTTGCTAATGAAGGTGTAATAGATGATGAATCTAATAAAGGTGATGATGAATGGGTATTTATTGCTGTCAGAGAAAATAGTCCTGTATCTACTGAATTTGCTAGTTGTACAAATATGGAGAAAGCCCTAGTTGCTCGAGTTGAAGGAAAAGATGAATGGGTAATTGACAATGGATGTTCACATCATATGATAGGAGACAAAATTAAGTTTGTAAGTTTTGAAAAGTATGATGGTGGTGTTGTGAGATTTGGTGATAATACAGTTGGTGTGATCCATGTAAGAGGATGCATTTCTCTTGATGGTAAGCATAATACTAATGATGTTCTGTATGTGGAAGGCTTGAAGCATACTCTTTTGAGTGTTGGTCGAATGGTTGATAAGGGATACAATCTTCAGTTCAAGGATGACAAGTGCAAAATATTGAGTTCTGGAAATGAAATTGCCTCAGGTACAAAAACAAAAGGTAATATATTCACTTGAGTGTTGCTAGTAAAAGTTGTTTGATTGCTCAAGTTGATGAAAGTTGGCTATGGCATAGGAGATTGTGTCATATTAACTTTGATAATATTGTCAAGATAAGTTCTACAAAGGTTGTGAGAGATCTACCTAAGTTGGTGAAACCTACTAATGCAATATGCAAGGAATGTCAGTTGGGAAAGCAAACCAAGATTTCATTTTGAAGTGAAAAGCATTGTTCAAATGAATTGTTAGAGCTAGTGCATACTGATTTGTGTGGTCCCTCTAAGGTCAATTCAGTCTACAAGGTTACAGGTATTTCATGTTACTCATTGATGATTATTCTAGAATGGTATGGGTTACTTTCTTAAGAGAGAAATATGAAGCACTGGAAAAGTTCAAGATCTTTAAAGCTATGGTTGAGAATGAGATAGGTTTGAAGATTAAGTGTTTGATATTAGATAGAGGTGGTGAATTCACTTCTGGTGAATTTAATTCTTTTTGTGAAGAACATGGAATAAAGAGACAATTATCTGCACTGTGGACCCCTCAACAAAATGGAGTTGTGGAAAGAAAGAATATAATAGTTGAAGATACTGCTAGAACAATGATGCTACAAGGAAATGTCCCTCATATCTATTGGAGAGAAGCTATGAGTACTACTATGTACACACTCAACCAGGTACAAATCAAAGGTGATATTGGTAAGACCCATTTTGAGCTATGGACTGGTCAAAAGCCTACTATTAAATACTTCAAGATATTTGGAAGTAGATGTTATATTAAGAGAGATGAAGACATAAGGAAGTTTGATGCTAGGAGTGATGAAGGTATCTTTTTGGGTTATTCTACTAAGAGCAAGGCCTACCAATGTTACAATAAAAGATCAAAGGAAATTGTTGAAAGTGCAAATGTTAAGGTTGATGAAGACTTAGGTACACCATCCAGAACCTGTGGATATGACTCTAATGATCAGGATGATAGTAAAAATCAAGGAAAGCAAGATCAGACTACAAATCAAGTGCAAATCAATTCGGTAAATCAGGAGAATGAAGAAGGAGAAACTGGTGGAAACACAGAAGAGAGATCAGAGGAACCTGAAGTTGAAGTACATCCTAAGAAGACTCCAAGGTATGTAAGATTGAATCATTCAGAAGATCAAATTATAGGTGATATGAATAAAGGTGTCTAGACTAGGAGAAAGATTGTAGAAGAATATTGCTTGATTTCAAAAACTGAGCCTACTAGTGTGAATGAAGCATGTAAAGATAAGCATTGGGTTGAAGCAATGAAAGAAGAGTTGAAACAAATTGAAAAGAATGATACATGGATTTTTGTTCCCAAACCTAAGAATAAGAATGTTATTAGAACTAAATGGGTTTTCAGAAACAAACTGAATGAGCAAGGTGAAGTGATTAGAAGTAAAGCAAGATTGGTATGTAAAGGATATTCACAAATGGAAGGAATTGATTTTGAAGAGACCTTTTCCCCTGTTGCTAGAATTGAAGCTGTAAGATTATTTCTTGCTTATGTTGCTCACAAGGACTACAAATTTTATCAGATGGATGTCAAATTAGCTTTTCTAAATGGTGAATTGGAAGAAGAAGTGTATGTTGAGCAACCTGATGGATTTCAATTGACTGATAAGGAAGATATGGTGTATCAGTTGAAGAAAGAATTGTATGGACTCAAACAAGCCTCTAGAGCATGGTATGCAGGATTGGACAAGTATTTGTTGAAGCTTGGATTTAACAAAGGTATTGCTAACAATAATTTATATTTCAAGAATGATGATAAAGATTTGATTGTTGAAATCTTTGTTGATGATATTATTTTTAGAGGAGATGATGCTTTGTGCATGAAGTTTGCTAGTGAAATGCATAATGAATTTGAGATGTCTATGATTGGTGAGATGAAATTCGTTTTGGGATTGCAAATCACTCAGTTAGATAAAGGGATTTTTATATCTCAATCCAAGTATGTGAAGGAATTGTTGAAGAAGTTTGGTATGGAAGTTTCAAAGCCAATTGGTACACCCATGGTGACCAGATGCAAGTTGACAACAAAAGATGATTCTCTAAAAGAAAAATCAATGATTGGTGGATTGTTGTATTTAACTCAAACCAGGCCTAATATTATGAGTGATGTATGTATTGTTGCAAGATTTTAAGCTAATCTGAAGGAATCTCATGTGACTGTTGTGAAGAGAATTTTCAGATACTTGAAGGGAATTGTTGATCTTGGCCTATGGTATCCTAAAGATGATGATCTTACTTTGAGTGCCTTTACTGATGATGATTGGGCTGAAGATGTGAATGATAGGAAAAGTACTAGTGGTGGAGCATTTTTCTTGGGTAAAAAGATAATTTCATGGTTAAGCAAGAAGCAGAATGCCATTTCTTTGTCCACTGCTGAGGCCAAATACATTGTTGCTGCTAACAATTGTACTCAAGTCCTATGGATGAAGCAAATGTTGAAGGATATTACAGTTGCATATGATGAGCCTATTGCTATATACTGTGATAATTCAAGTGCTATTAACATTTCTAATAATCTAGTGTTGCATTCAAAGACAAAGCATATATCTATCAAGTTTCACTTTTTGAGGGAGAAGGTAAGTGAAAAAGAAGTAAGATTGGAATATGTGCCTACTAAGGAGTAGATTGTAGATATCTTTACAAATTTGTTGCTTAGGGATAATTTTGAGTATCTAAGAGGGAAGTTAGAGGTGATTACTACTCTGAATCAGAACTAAGATGCAAAACAATGCATTGCATCGGTCTATGCATTTCATAGCCATATCTTGTTTTGGATTAATGTTGTGGTGGCTACTACTCAAGCGGAGTAGTCAAATGGTTCAAAAATTTAGATATGTGGTTCAGAGCTTAGAGATTCTTTGTCATTGATGTGAAATGGGGAGAAGAGTTATGTGAAAAATTGGTGTCTGTTTGGGGAGAAGAGTCTTATTGGAGAAGAGTCTTATGGGAGAAGAATCTTATGGGAGAAGAGTCATGTGGAAGAGTTGAGGAGAAAATGAGTCAGGATCTAAGGGGGAGTAA
This sequence comes from Sequoia sempervirens, assembly GCA_007258455.2. Taxonomy (NCBI): domain Eukaryota; kingdom Viridiplantae; phylum Streptophyta; class Pinopsida; order Cupressales; family Cupressaceae; genus Sequoia; species Sequoia sempervirens. The sequence continues at coordinate 150,017 of VDFB02281709.1, forward strand.
GTGTCAAGAGTTAGTTGCGTTGATGGTGTTTTTCACATCATGTGTTGCCATCAATGCCAAGGGGGGATATTGTTGGATGTTGTGGTTGTGTTGCTGATATGTGGTTGTCATTGATGTCAACACTTTTAGCATTAATGCATTTGAAGCTGTATATGTCGAGGATATTGAGAAAATTGTAAAGAAATAAGTTGCAGATTGTCAGTTGTGAAGTGAAGTTTAGTATGGTGGTATGTTTTGTACCTTGGTGATTAGAGGTTGTGGACTAAAGGGTTTGTTACTGAGTGTATCTAGTTTATCCATGCCAAGTTTCAGAGATCCTCATGAAGAGTTGATCGAGTTATGAAGATTTTCATTCTGACAGTTTTTCAGTTTCTTTAGTTAGTGTTCTTGATTGAAGATGAGGCTATTTCAGCTACTGTAAATGCTTCTCTATTGGTTCTTAATGTTTGTGGATGATTCTATATCATGCTCTATCTTTGTTGCATGTCTGCATAGATCGTTGTGCTCGTGGTTGGCAATTTTCTCTTGCGTGTTCATATTTTTCATGTTCCTGGCTGACATGGTGTTGAAGCATGTTGTGAATCTTTGAGGTGTAATTAATTGAAGTGTTTTCATGTTAATTATGTTGATTTAGGTCCTCACTAAGTTGTGGTCAAATTTGGTTGATTTGCATTAAATATTATCTATTGATTTGGGTCGATAGTTATATTCATCTTATTATTTCTTTGTGGCTGACATGTAGTGGTGAAATTTCTTGTTGCCGATATATAAGAGTGATTGTTTGTTCGAATTGAAAGATGTTGAATGTGTGTGTATGTGTGAATAATGTCCTAATAATTTGAAGGTAGAGAAGAGTGTGAAGAAGAGTAAAGAGTTGTTCATGTGCTTAATTGGAATTGTGATAAGGCATTAGCAGATGCTATTTTATCAGTTCAAATCCCTATGAATGGCTATAATCTGAATCTCTTTGTAAGACAATGTGTCTTCCTTGTAATTAAGCAGTAAGCCCTAGACAGTGTGTCTGAATGCAAGTGCATTCCCCATTTTTTTTTTCATTATACTTTTAACAGGGTATAATCTTGTGGACTGACCTCCATCATGGTTTTTCCCCTAACAAGGTTTCCACGTAAAAAAAATCTTGGTTTTATGTGTGTTTCTGATGTGTTGATGATCTATGTTTTCATGCTTAATAATCAGATCTAAGAATAAAGTTGATAAGTTAAATAAGTTTTGAATTTTTGGGACAATTGATTCACCCCCCCTCTTAGTTGTCTACCCTTGTATTGCCAACAAGAGCGTGCACATAAGAGTGTCTCCACACCACCCACCATAAGTGTCAGATAGATCTAGAAAAGGTGCATTAGAAGAAAATATATGAAGAAGAATCCTCACTACTACCACATAGAAAACATGTGGAGGGACCTTGAAATCCCCTCTTCAAAAGATTATCCTAAGTAAGAAACCTATTACAAGCCACTAGCCAAAGGAAGAAGTTTCACTTAGGCCACACACACTTATTCCACACATATTTTCACCAAGGGACTTCATCCTCTCCATACTTCCTTCTATCCAATTCATGATACCCAACAACCATTGAAGACACCCCTTTAGGATCCATATCCCAAGCCAAGACATCCTTCTACTACAAAGAGAACTGCATACTCTCTTTGCTAAAATCTTAGTTAGCTTAGCGCAGTCCACATTTGAACCCCTAAGGGGCCATAGGTGACACCCTTTCCATATGAGAGCCTCCACTTGACCTAACCATTCCATAGATTTGAAATCACTTACCTTTGATCACCTAACATCCTAAAAAATGCAAGCCCAAATTTTGTAGATGAGGATGGGTGGTAAAGATTGGGGGTGACCATCTTAGGAATTAATCCAAAAAAGAGCATCTTCACCCTTGTGAAAAATCTAGAATAATCCCACTTGATCAAGCCAACACCTCTTTTGAGAGTATCCCAAATCATATATCCCTTACCATCCAAGGAGAATCTAGGAATATCCTTATCCACAACACCTCTCAAATATTTAGCCTTGAGGATTTTGGCCCAACATTGATCCTGACTAGTACACCATTGCTAGTAAAACTTGGCAGCCAAATCCTAGACAATAATAGCTTCCTACTAAAGACATGAGGTGCCTTGTTGAATAAGCCTACAGATAGAGTCCCACTTAACCGAACTCCACTTCTTGGTATCCAAACTACCATACCATAAAAATTTCCTAGAGAGCATGTCAAGCTATTTAATGAAGCCTGCAAGAGCAACTTGAACCATACACCTGTAGATAGGAAGCACCTAAACCACAAATTTTAGGAGCATAATCATGCTAGCAAAGGAAGACAACTGACAAGTCCAATGATTGACATAACCCCTAAAATTATGCAAAACATTCTGCTAGGTTCCTCTTGGTAAAGGGGACACAAAGAGGGGAACCCCCATATACACAAAAGGAAGATTACCAATATGAAATCTAAGAATGTGAGCAATCCTAGATTAAATAAGTGGAGTGTTGAAGAAAAATATAGAGGATTTCCATTCATTAATCCTCTGACCCGAAGTAGCAAGATAAATATCAAGAGCACGTCTAAAGTTGCTCACTTCCTTGATTCTGGAAATGCCCAAGAGTGTAGTATCATTCACAAACTGAAGATGGGTTTGAGGAGACAAACCTTCACCCCAAGACCACCCAGGAATAAGTACTCGACTCAAATGGGCTTTAAGAAGTCTTCCCAAACCTTCATCCATAATGAATAGATAAGGAGACAAGAGGTCACCTTACCAAAGGCCCCTAGAAGCACCAAACAAAGAAGAAGGCACACCATTAATCAACACAAAATACAACATTGACATGAAACATCTCATCACCCAATTAATCCAATCCTCATGAAACCAAAAAGCACAAATAACCTTCTAAAGAAAGGACGATTTGACTTGATCATAAGCCTTGGCTATGTCCAATTTCAAAAACACTACCTTCTCTTTGGAAACCTCCATGGATTGGATAGCCTCAACCACAATCACAATATCATCTTGGACATATCTGCCAATCACAAAACCCCTTGATCCTCTAAGATAACATTAACCAACTAGGGATTCAATATCTAAACAATGAACTTCGATATGATAATATAGATGACCTTATAGAGGGCAATTGATCAAAAGAGGTCAAAATAATTAGCACCTCACATTTGGGAATAAGAGCCAAGAATGTGGAATTCATGGCTTTCATCATTTTGTTACTATCCTATGATTCTTGCACCACCTCCAAAAGATACCATTTGATAATCTCCCAATATTCTTGAAAAAAATCAACAAGAAACAGATTCAGGCTAGGGGCCTTAACTTTTTCATGTTGAATACAAAATTCTCTAGCTCATCTAGGGAATTAGTTTATTAAGTTCAACATTAGATTCATAGGAAACCACAAAAGGGATACAAGCCAATACCCAATTAACTTCCTTTAGTTCCTCAGGAGAATCCTCCAAGAATAAAGAAGAGAAATACCAAGTGGCCTCCTAAGAGATATCACGAAAAGAAAATAGCTAAGAAGCCTAAGAGGAAACAATAGAGGAGATTAAATTCTCATGCCCCCAGATTTAACAGAGTTAAAGAAAAAGGTAATATTTCTGTCTCCCTCCTAAAGCCAATCAATCCTTGAATTTTTCTTCCAAAATATCTCATCCTGTAATTCCGATTCAGATAGCTTCTCCAAAGCATTCTCTTTAGCTTTAAGGAACTCTTGAGTGATCCATTGATCTTTGTTCTCTGTAGAAATGATATCCAACTAATTTTGGGTTGCAGTTTTTCCTTAAAGACATTCCCAAATCTTTCCCTGTTCTACTTATTTAGCTGAAGTTTCACAAAATAGAGTCTTTTAACAAAGGTGTACATGGTTATCCCACGTATAGGAAATTCATTAGACCACCAATATTTTATAAGGTCATGTAAAGAAGGCTCATGCAACCACATTAACTAGAATTTGAAAATAGGATTCTTGGCACTTTCTTGACCATGAGCATAAAATTTTATGGGCTAGTGGTCTGAGCCTCTCTAGTCAAGGATTTCAGAACTAGATATCCACTCATTACCTAACCAAAAACTAGAGACCAAAAACCTATCCAACCTCTTAGAGATAGAGTCCACACCACACCCCCTATTACTCCAAGTGAACAAACCATTGAGAGGATTTATATCAATCAAATTTAGTTGGGTTATATTATTACTAAACAAAGACAAAGAGGGCTCCAAATGATCCAAACTACCCCTCTTTTTATCAAGACCGAGAATAGAATTAAAATCTCCAACCATAATCTATGGAAACAAAGGAGCTAAGGATCTCACATATCTTATATGGTCCCACAGACGAGTCTTTCCAGGAAATTCAATCAAAGCATAGACATTAGCAAACAATATGATTTCTCTAGATTCAAAACTTGAAGTAACCTTGGCTCTAGAAAATCGATCCACAATCCACCACAAGGGGGAGATCTTTAGCTTATTCTAGAGGAATGCAATCCCACCAACACTGCACTATGCCCCAATGCACTAACCATGCCACTTGTTAGTGAATTGATTGGACTTTGAGAAATATATCTAAAATTATCAACTCTCTAGCCCATAATGCACTAGGGCCAAACTGCTAACAGATCTGGAAACACCAATTACATTTGTGACTTTCCTCTAAATTTTAGAGGTACAACTCCCTTGTATAATTTAATGAAAAATTAATATGCTTTTAACCAAAAAGCAATAAAGGCAACAAAAATCATTCCATAAAGATGACACTAATGTGAAGGAAAACCTTGAGAAAGTCATTAATCAATTAGCACACAAACCAAAATGATGAATGACTAATGTAAATAAAATACAAAAGCTTCATAATTGTAATAAATGAATTAAATGTACTAGGAAAGATTTTGCACATAAAATATACTGCACATGACACACAAATTAGTACGATCAATATTACATTCAAGGCTCACAATTCATAGATTATGAGCTATTACAACATGAGTTGAATTCAGTGTAGAATTAAATGTTCCTCCCATGACTAAAACACAATGCACTCTTTAGGAATCAGACTCGAACTTGATCATTTTTTACCCAGATATAGGAGTTCTTATCCTTTCTTGGATAGTTACTAATCGGTTACTAAACATAGAAATGATTTCTTGACATTTAATTATCCATCTTGAAAACCATTAGTCAGAAAATAATGAATGGAAATAATGATTACATTGTCAATGACATGACTTTAGGTTGTAACTAAACATTTCTTGCTTTAATTCCCACCCCGTGGCCATCAATTCTTGTGCACATTGCATGCTTCACTAATTAAATAGCCATCTTAGAGGAGTAATGGAGTTGCACGTGCAAGCTGTCCAACCAGAAGATAAATTGGGATTATTAATTAAATCTTAGTCACATCATCAATTAATTTTGACTGCATTGTACCATCCTATCGACTGATCAATCCTCAACTCGAATGTCTCACCAACTTTCTATAAAGTCAACAAGCACTACCACACTTCACCATCTTGAAGTATCTATCATGGCAAGTGCTCAGAGCAATAGAGTTTCCATGAATGAATTCATTGTCATTGAGGAAATTAAGTGCAGTCCTCTCTTTAGGTGATTGTCTGACTAGCTGAGAGAAGTATTCATCATCTAGAGCAAGATAGAAGAGGAGGTGTTGCACAGTATACTAGGAACAATGTTCTTGAATCAAGTGCATGTATACAATGCTACGCTCCTGGGGTGTTTTGTGTATACTGTCATTTGTACCTCTAGATGTTGTGATTGAGGAATGAGACCAGTGAAGTGCCTGGTTCATCCTGAGTTTCATCACAAAGTTAATGTGGCCATTGTTAGGCTTAGCAACTACCCACAAAGTAGACTAGTTGGCAACACCATCTACATTGCAACTACAACCCAGAATGAAGAAACTAAAGAGGTTGTGACCCTTCTCTGTGCAAGGCTGGTGAGAAACGACATGGGGCTATTTTCCCAATTCCTACAGTCTCATGAGAATCTGTTGTCACCCACCCAAATAGAGTGCCTCTAGGTGGTGGTGGAAGGAATCTGTGTGCTCATGTTTACTCTGTGTGCCTGAAGAAAATATCATCTTGATGTTCCTAGTCTTTTGTAATCAATCAGTGAATTTTGTAATGCCACAAATATATATATATATATATAATAAAATATTCATTTTATATCTCTATTGTTTTGCATTCTTTTCTCGAGCAATCCAATTTTGATTTCCTTTACTGTATTTGGATGACGTCTATTATTTTCTTTTGCATCAATGGGCTTGTCATTTTAAAACTAGAATGCATCTTTAATAAATAAACTACACTATTTTTCCCTTAGTTTATGTGTGAACCCCAATCCTAATACCTGCAAAACATAATGAATAAACACATTAAGTTAGATATTGCAAGCAAGAACAAGGATTCCCCATGAAATCCATTTACAAACTTCAAATTAGGAAAGAAAATAATGAAGAACACAATAAAACAAGAAAATATAGATTCAATCCTAATTAGAATAGCAAACACATGATCCCATGGGGGAATTGGTGCCAATTTGATGTGAAAATTGGCCCTTTCCCAATTCCTAAGATGCAATCTTGATATGTTGATGATGATTGATCCACTTTGTTGATGAAGGATGAGAGTTCCAAGCCAAAAATCTACAAAAAACCTAGCTAAGAATTCAATGGTGATGGATGGAAATGGCTAAATATTTTAGCATAATAACTTTGCATAATTTGTGGATGATCAAATGAGGATATGAGCTCTTTATTTATAGAATGTCAAAATGGATGAATGTCCAAATTTGAGCAATGTGGGACTAACATTCATCCAATGGCATGATGCCACTTGTCAATCTATGAATGGATGGAGGATGTGCAAGATTTGGGGATTGTGCCAATAAATGCATATTTTTGAATTTCAAATTTGTTGAAATAACTTGCAAGAGGGAAGGAAAATGCAATAAATGCCACTTGGCTCAAGGCAAAGGACATGCAAGATGAAGTTATTGCCTTGTTGGATGTACATGTTGACTTGGAATTTTTGAATTCAAATTGGAGAATATTCCAAAAGATGCCTTGTGAGGAAAATAGAGATTTAATAAATGAATTAAATCTATTTTCATGTGCAACTTGCAAAATTTAGAGGATGGGACATGATTTAGAATTAAATTAATCAAGGGTTAATTAATTTAATAGGAGATTAGATGATGTGACCTATTTGACTCAAATTTATGGATTTATTTAAATCAAATAAGAGAGGAATATGATAAGAGAATAATTAAATAAGGATTTTGATTTATTTAATTAAAAGAGATGGTGTTAGATTAAATCAAATAAGGTTTTAATTTATTTTATTTAATGGATAGACTTTAGAGATTTAATCAAATAAAATTAATTATTTAATTAAATAGGGATAATTAGATCAAATTGATTGATTTAATTAACAAAAGAGAGTGACTTAATTAGATAAAATGATTTATTTAATTAAGAGAGGAATATTAATGAATTTAATCAAATAAGGAGATTTGATTGAATGGTTAGATCGAGGGATGATTTAGGATGAGACGATGTTAGTAGTTAGGATCATGTGCACAATGTCAATCGGTATATTTTACATGTCTACAATTTCTTCTTAAAAATGCTCTTGGGCGGTGAAACAGGAAGTTCGCATAACTAAGCAAAACACTGTTGATAGTTTTAGAAACTGCTTAAACTCTCGCTCGAACTTGAAAAACCTTGAAGTTTATCACTAGTGGTCTTTGCAACTAGTTCATGAACCTTGAGTACAGACCGTCGACTTTCAAAATTGAAAACTTAGAGTGTTCGAGAAGTTACACCAATTCCATAAAATACCACCCATGAGAGAATAAAGAGAAACTTAACAAAAGGGTGGCAAAAGGGTAAGTTAGATGAACTAGTGAAATCATTGCCCAAGTTCACAACTCTTCATAAAATACTACCTGGCTTATGACTTAACCAAAAGTTTAAATGGGGATGTAAATTTTGAGGGCAAGGACAAAATTTAAGGTAACACCACCAAAGCTTGGAGGAAACCTTAAATATGCCCTCTATAGACAACTTAGATTCCTAGATAAATAAAACATCAGGGGGATGAGCCTTTATCATTTCCCCAACAACCTTTTATTGAGGGATGTTGTTCAAACCCCTCACATTCCAAGAGAGAATAATAATTTTTTGGGTTTAGAAAAATGGGAGTCAAGAGGTTTAACAAAGCTTGACTCCACCGAATTCTCACCCATTAACTTGATCTTTCTTCCTCCCAGCCTTAGAAGGCTTCTTTGAGTTTCCCTTCTTAAAGTTTTTTTGGTGGAGCCACAAGGAAGAAGAGACCAGGGATCCCTTACTAGAATCCTGAGTCAAAGCCAAAGGTTGTGAGTCCATACAATCCATGGATAGATCAACATCCACTTCAATCTCCACTAGAATGACTAGTAAAATAGAAGATTCTGGGGCATGACTAGAATTCAACTTGGTACCTATCTCCACACAAAGATTCCCACTCCCGTATTTTTGGGAAGCCAACTACTCCACCTCCAAGATAGTATTAATAGAGACACCCTTATCATGGATAGCCACTTGCTATTCCAAATCTTCTAGTGTCTCAAAACATTTAAAACTTGCATCATCTTGCTTGTCCTTAAGGGTTCCTTTTTATCCTTTTCCTTTATTGCGGGACTTCACTAAAAAAAACCTCCTTATTAGTTTCCCCTTTAGACATAGGGGCTTTGACTTTGTCTCTTGATGGAGCTAAGTGGGGAGGCATCCTAGTAGGAGCCCCACCAAAAGAAGAACCAAAAGCCTTAAGTTTAGGACACTTCCACTACAGTTGCCCATATATGTGGAAGATTCAACACCAAAAAGGTAGAGTCTTGTAGTCCAATTGTTGAATCCATGATGTGGATGCAACTTGAAGTTCCAACGAATCCGATAAAGGGTTGTTTAGATTGATCTCCACACAAATACAAGCCAAAGAAAGGGCCCTCCTCTTTAATGTATGTTGTGATGACCCCACTATCTTACCAAGAAAAAGTGTAATCATGTATAAAATATCATTCCTCCAGAACTCAATCAAAATCTAGGGAAGTCATAGCCACATTGAAACCCTTGACGAAGATCTTTAGCTAGATTAAATCTAGTGTGCCAAGGTTTCAAGAACAACCCCACTTGATTGTAAAAGTAGGGATCTCCCTCAAAATCTTTATTATGATCTATAATACATGAGAAAAAAACCATAAAATAGTCATTTTTAGCTTGCAAAACTTCCATGTCTCTCTCTAGGTTGCAAGTCTAGCGAGCCCAAGATTCAAGAAATAAGAGAGAAACCCTGATTCCCATGAACTTATAAATTAATGCATGGTTTACCCAATGCTAAACATATTCCACAATAGATTTTGGTTGGATAACCAAAACAGAGTGAGTCTCACTCTTAGCCAGGCAACCTTTCACTCTCAGAATTTGAGAAAGACCACCATGCAAAGAATCCACACCATTTGAAGCATTGATCTTGAAATCAACTGCCATAGCCTCTCTAGATGGGGAAAAATCTACCCCCATTACTACGTCTGAAAAAGATAAAAAACCAAAGCTCGAAGGAGCAACCTTCGGCTCCATGCTCAGCCCCAAACTCATACACCTTATATAGGCATTGATCAATAATACAAGTCACAAAGAAGAAACATAAATTTTTAACTAACCCCCCTCGCCCCTTCCTACCCCAAAAAAACCCACCCCTTGCAAGGAAACACCCCTTTCCATCCGATCTCGTACCCTGCATTCACATGCAGGAAAGAAAGTTTACATGTAGGTTGTGGTTTGTACTAGGTCGTAGACTTGCATTACCACCTACGCGCCAACCATATTTAAATATATTTTAGATTTTTCGAAGATCCATTTCTTGATTTGAGCATGACCATTTCTTAATTTTGACAAAATATTTGGCTTGAAATAATCTATTATATTTTGTGTTCCAAAATTCTATTTTTTTCCTCATTTTTAGGGAGCCAAGATAAGTGATTGGAGATTAAGTCCTATTTTTTTCTATATTTGTCCAAATTAGAGCTTTATTTCCTATGTAAGAGCACTATATTTTACCATTTTCTAATTGAAATTTATATTTGTTGATGAAGAAGAATATATCATACCATTTATATTTTGATGAAATAATAAGCCTCATTAGATTAGTTGGAAGGAATATTTGGTGATCTAAGATACATCATAGTCCAAGCCATCCTTCCCTCTTTCTCAATATGGTTGTTGGCAACATAAGCATGAGCTTATACAGTGTTGTGATTGATGTCACTATTGTGATTTGATGTCTACATTGAAATTGTGATTTGATTTCTACACTGAGGTACAATTGGTTGGTGAATCTTGAGTGAGAATGAAGATGGTATTCCAAAATAAAGATAAATATATTTTTCTTTGGTGAAGAACATATGGATTGCTTACTTGACTAAGTGTCAGAACATCCTTTTCAGTGTACAAAGCATCAATTTTTTGGTCCACATTTTTTTTATCTTGAGGTATTTCTATTTGTGGTTCCAAGTAAATTTTGGTATGTGTTTGAGGACTTTAAATCCAAAGTTTCATGCCTTTATGTCCTCTAGTTGAAAAGTTATGGTTGACAGTATATCAAGTTTGCCAATGACAATATAATTAGAACATAGTGTATGTTTGGGTTGGTTTGCATTCCACCATGGAAGCATATTTGGTTATGTGGATTTGAAGGAGTGTTTACATGTATCAAAAGGGTGTGTAGTCTAAGTGGTGTGTGTTTTGGAGGTCCACGTGTCAGTTTGTGGATAATCCGTTGGTGTATTTTGGTGTTGCCTCACTAGCAATGCTGATCTAATATGTTTGGGGTTGTGTGGAGTTAAAGGAAGTGTTGATTGGTTATGTGGGAGAGCTATTATAGGTCCATACCAACCTATTTTATGTGTTACAAGTTTTAAATTATGGAGTGAAGTGTGTGTGTTTGATCTTGAGCTGACAAGTTATTGTTCTAAATGGTACATCTAATTAGGCTGACTTAATTGATGTTGTAGATATTTTTGGATGAAATGGATATAAGTATAAGATCATTTTGGTGTTGAAGAGTAGTATGAAGTGTGTTGACTCAGTGGTTTGAGTTGTAGTAGAACTATACTCCTGCATATTGTAGACACATTCTTAGTAGTTCAAATCTTGGTAGTGAGCCACCCCTCTTTTCTTTCTTCCATTCTATGGGCAGCGAGTCCACTAGATAGTGAGTCCACTTGGGAGTAGCCTTTCTATAATATCTTATAACCAATTATAATATATTGTGAGCTAATCCCCAATGTGGTTTTTCCCTTTTTGGGTTTTCCACATAAAAATATGGTGTTCATGTTTTATATATTTTGATGGTTGCTTTCATGATTTCTTTCCTTACTGTAAATTGAATGTGATGCTTAAAATGAATGCTTAAATGTTTAAGTGGTTTCAGAGAAAACTAATTCACACCCCTCTCAGTATTCCAACAATTGGTATTAGAGCTTGGTTCCTTCATTTGGCTTGATTGCTAAGGTAGATATTGGAGTTGAACACATGGCTACAAGGAGGTATCCTACTCCTCCAGAAGAAATTCCTATGGTAGGATTTATTGAAGAAGATTGCATTGTAGATATGGAAGGAAAAATAAAATCTTCCTTAGATGATTTGATTAAAGTAGAATATGAGAACATAGATCTGAAAAAGGATCATAGTGATGCAAATGAATGCATTAAGATATTGAGAGAGAAACTCAAGAAAGCTACAAATAGGATCAAACAACTCAAGCAATAAAATGAGATCATTCCCAGCCTAAAATTGTAGATTGAGAAAGTGAAGAAGACTTCCAAAATGCTAAACTAAATGAAAAATATGAGGAATGCTCAAATCTTAAATAAGAAGTTGTAACATTGAGATCAGATCTAGAGAAAACAAAGATTCAAGAGGAAAAATTGAAGAATATTACTACAATACTTAATGAGATGATTACAAATTAGAAGGGATCTAAATACAAAGAAGGATTAGGGTTTGAAAAAGGTGAAATATCAAAGATAGATCAAACTCCAAACAAGACTGAAAATAAGATTGAGGACAAGGAGAGAAATGACAAGTAGGTCGAAAATCAAAGGAAAAACTTCAAAAGACATGTAATTAGACAACCAAATATGCAAAGGTACCCATATTTTAATGGTTTTTATTATTCTTGAAATAAACTTGGACATAAGGCTATGGAATGTAGAGGCAAAATGAATCAACATGTTCAATCATTTATTGGTCAGTGTTTTACATGCAAAAAATTTGGTCATAGTGTTAGTGAATGTAAAAATCAAATGATGAATGGATATAACAATGGTATGATGTTTCAATCTTTCAATGGATCTAGCAATAAGGCTAATCAATGCAAATCTAGATTAAGTGGAACTAAGCTTACATTCAAAATGTCAAACACTACAAATACAATAAGTTAGGACACATTACTAAGTTTTACAGAAGCAAGATTGATTTGGTAAAGAAGAATTATCTAGTGAAAAGGGTTGATCTAGTAGAGATGAAGAAAGACATGAGAAAGATATGGAAAAAAAGAGGATAATGAGGTTAAGGACGAGTCTATTCTAGCCTCTGGTACAAATTTTTCCTCCAAAAACTAAGTTAAGAGCTTTGGCTCAGTGGGAGTTTTAACAAACAATCATTAATCCCTTGCCAAAGATATGGTGTTGATGCCTTCATCACATGGATATGAGATATAGGTCAATATGCTTGACGTATTGGTCAAAACACTAGTGGAAAAAATCAAGACATGTATAAGGTTATAAAGCAATAAAAGGTGACTGTGCATTACAGTTAGGGTTCATCAAATTATTTCCTAACTTTAAATCAATGCATTCAATGCGAATTAGGTTATTCCAAAAGGTTTATAACTGATTTCACATTTGATATAAGTCATTTGCAAATGAGAATTTGAGGAGAGAAGAGTAGTGGAGACACGAAGTGAAGTGTTTAAAAATTCTTGTGCACAAAACACTAATCAAAATCGATTAAAAGGTATTTACAGTTTCAATTTTCCCTAGTTTCAGAAGTATTTTCATTGTGTTGGAAAATTTATACCCCACAAGTTGTTGAGGTTGTGGATAGAACCCATCCAAAATTCAAATGACACCTTGATAAGTCAATGATGACCAATTCAATTGGTGCATTTTTTCGCATTTTGTATGGTGTGTGGCATACAAAAGATGTAAGAATTTACATACATGATAAGTTGGAAGAACTCGTACAATCACTCAAAGTTGGGTGATGTGTGGTTTAATGAACTCACCAAAGACCAATTTGAATTGAAACCTGAGTTTGAGAATTTGATGGAGAAGAAGCTCAACATCTAGAACAATTTCCCTATCTTCTACTATGGATGAGTGGATTAGATACACATTGAGTTGAATTCATGATAGGTTTGTGTGGTTGGACATTCCACATATAATCAATAAGGATACTATTAGGGTTGTTATGGGATTATGTTCAACTAGATCAGTTTAGATGCTCATGTCAATGAAAAATGAAATGGTGATGGAGTTAACAGGTGCAAGGTATGCCAAGAGAGCCTTGACTATCAAGGAAATTAGAGACCATGCAACAAAATATGAATCAATGGTAATAGGTTACAAGATATATTTTATATAAACATAGAGAACTCTATTTCTACATCTGCCATCAACACTACATATGACATGGTAAAGAAATGTGCCAATTATGATTTGTGTAAATTTTTAAGGGAACAACTCCTAGATAATTTACAAAAGACTAAGGACTCTCAGTATCCCTTCAATTTTGCTACCTTGATCATTTGTTTACTTTTCTACTTTCTTAATGAGGTTCCCAAAACTAGGAACATAGTATGGTTGAAGGAAAGACTAGTGGCATCTCAAATTAGAGACCACCTAATGAGATTAGGTGATGAAGACACAAAAAAGAAAGCACTATGGGGATTCTTTAAAACTTTCCAAGGGAATATGCAATCTAGAATAAGTATTTCGAATAGTGTGGTGGAAAAATATAAAAATGACATTATCTTGATAGTGAGTAAAGATTGCTACATAATGGAGGCTATTGAGCCTAGAAAAATATGGATCCTAGAAATGGGATATAAAGTTGTATAGGATGTAATTATTGGTCTAGATGACCATATGCTAAGCAATCCTAGAGACACCTCTGAGGAAATATTTAGAACATATTGGGAAAATCCTATGGAGGCGCACATGGAGCAAAGGAAAAAATAGATAAATAAATATGTTAAGAAGATGGCTACATAGTTGTAGAGATGATGGGTCTATCAAAGGACCAAGTGGAGAAGGCCAAAGGCATTTTTGGCTCTTTGGGACGTGCATCTAGCATAAGAATATCTGGTAGAAGATATGCCCCCTCTTTAGTTGCCCCCAAGTCCTCTGAGAAGTTTCCCTCTACCAGTGGATCAAAGAGAAAGGAGTCAACTAGTACTCCAAAAAAATAGCAGAGTGTACCAGTGAAAGAAAAGGCTCCCCCGATGAAGCAACATGGTGCCCCATAATAGAGAAGAGTAAAGTCTAAGGAAATAAGAGAAATAAACTTGAGTGTTTATGATGATGAAGACGTGCTAGAGGAAAAAATTCTCATAAGAAAAAGAAAATCCAAAGTATTTGAAGAAGAGACAAGTGTAAAGAAGGTAAAGGTTGATATTGTGGATACTGATAGTGAAGTAGAGGTTGAGAGACAAAAAATGGAATTTAAAATTTATGTGAGGGAAAAGAAAGCCAAGTTTGGTAAAGGAGAAAAATCTCTATAAGCAAAGAAGAAGAAGGATAAGTATTTCTTGGTAAAAAATCATAGCCCTATGAAATTAGATGCATTATTTAATGACATAGTAGAGCATGAAATGTTGGAACAAAATGATGCCCTATATACCACTGCAAATGACACTAATAAGTCTTCAATAGAAGAGGAAATTGTTAGATATATAATTAAATTTGATGTCATCATGAAGGATATTGAAGGCTAATTGCTTGAAGATTTGAAAAGTGCACTGTATGCAAGAAGAGAAGAGGAAATAAATGAAGATGCAAGGTTGAGGGAATCTTCTTTGCTAGATATTAGTGCTCTCCTTTCAGATGAGAAAAAATCAAGATTGGATCAAGTGTACAACAAACAATTTAGGACCAAACAAAAGGTCACTACACTAAAGAGTAGAGATAAATATGATGTTGAAAGGTTAAGAAATAAGGCTATAGAGAAAGTTTCCAATTTGACAAAAAAAGCTAGGCATGATACCAAATATTGAAGAGAAAATACATGATAATGTTTTTGTTCTAGAAGTTAATATACCAAAAGATACACAACAAGAGGATGCTCAACCTAAGTAGGATGCAACGAAGGATAGTGAACAAGAAGATACCCCTTCGATAGTAGAGAATGTGGTTGTAGAAGAAGAAAACATTACTAGTAACACTTCTCTCGTAGGAGAAAACATTGTCGGAGAAGAAAATGTTGAAGAGTTGTAGAAGGAGGATACTCAAATTGGTCATATCTCCCCTCCTCCAGAAACATAGAAGAATGTTGAAGAAGAGGTTGTACAAGACAACCCATAGATCAATGATGCACAAAATATAGAAAGCATGCCTCCTTTGGATAACAATGCAAAATTAGTTGATGGTGAGAAGAAGGATAAGAAAGAGTTTGGAAATGTTGAGAAGAATGTAGAGAAAGAAAAATATAGTATTTGTGACAAGGAAAAATTAGAGGAGAAGAAGGATGAAGGTAATGTGAAGATGGTTGGAGAATCTTTTGGAACCTCCAGAGATTCATTGAAGAGTTTTTTGAGCATGAAATTACAGTCCAACCTGTTATTTTTTCCTAGTTATTACAAATTCCAATGTAGCATGAGCAAGTAGATGTGGAAAAGATGTCCCCACTACACAAGTTATAGCTATGTAGACATGTAAAATATATCGATTGACATTGTGCACTTGATCCCGACTACTAACATCGTTTCATCCTGAATCATCCCTCGGTCTAACCATTCAATCAAATCTCCTTATCTGATTAAATTCATTAATATTCCTCTCTTAATTAAATAAATCATTTTATCTAATTAAGTCACTCTCTTTTGTTAATTAAATCAATCAATTGATCTAATTATCCTATTTAATTAAATAATTAATTTTATTTGATTAAATGTCTAAAGTCTATCCATTAAATAAAATAAATTAAAACCTTATTTGATTTAGTCTAACACCATCTCTTTTAATTAAATAAATCAAAATCCTTATTTAATTATTCTCTTATCATATTCCTCTCTTATTTGATTTAAATAAATCCATAAATTTGAGTCAAATAGGTCACATCATCTAATCTCCTATTAAATTAATTAACCCTTGATTAATTTAATTCTAAATCATGTCCCATCCTCTAATTTTGCAAGTTGCACATGAAAATAGATTTAATTCATTTATTAAATCCTATTTTCCTCACAAGGCATCTTTTGGAATATTCTCCAAGTTTGAATTCAAAAATTCCAAGTCAACATGTACATCCAACAAGGCAATAACTTCATCTTACATGTCCTTTGCTTTGAGCCAAGTGGCATTTATTGCATTTTCCCTTCCCTCTTGCAAGTCATTTCAACAAATTTGAAATTCAAAAATATGCATTTATTGGCACAATTCCCAAATCTTGCACATCCTCCATCCATTCATAGATTGACAAGTGGCATCATGCCATTGGATGAATGTTAGTCCCACATTCAAATTTGGGATCATTCATTCCATTCTTGCATTCTATAAATAAAGATTCATATCCTCAATTTGATCATCCACAAATTATACAAAGTTATTATGCTAAAATATTTAGCCATTTCCATCCATCAATCTTGATGTTCTTAGCATGGAATTTTGCAGATTTTGGCCTTGGAATGATCTCATCCTTCAGTTACAACAAAGTGGATCAATCATCATCATACATATCAAGCTTGCATCTTAGGCCAAGACACATTGGGAGAATAGTAAAATGGACTGGAAGGAACACCTTGCAAAATTTTAGGTGATATACACTTCTTCTAGTTGAGCTGTAAATATTTCTTTTTATTTATGCATCTCAAATTCTATTATATATATGTGAAAGATAATGGATAGTATACCAATACCATGATGGATCAAGTTATTAGGGGGAGTATGTGAGTAAGTAATGTATATATGAAAGGGGGAGAAGGAAAATAATAGAAAGTATATGTAAATGGTTCAAATGGAGCATAGAATAGGAAATATGTATGCAATATTTACCCTTGATGTCAAAGGGGGGGAGTAGTTTGAATACATGGAGAAGAGTTGATGCATGTTGCCATCAATGAAAAAGGGGGAGATTGTTGGAAGTTTGAGGAGATTGTCATTGACATGGTTGTTGGCAACATAAGCATGAGATTATACAATGATTTTATTGATGTCAACTTTATGATTTTATGTATCCATTGAGGTATTGCTAGTTGGTGAAGCTTGAGTGAGCTTGGAAATGGTATTCTAGCATAAATATGCAAATGTTTTTCTTTGGTAAAGAACAGATGGATTGCTTATTTGACTTTCATAGCATAGTTTTCAATGTACAAAGCATTAATTTTTTGGTCCACATTTTTTCATCTTGAGGTATTTTTGTTTGTGGTTCCAAGGAAATTTTAGTATGTGTTTGAGGACCTTAAATTCAAAGTTTCATGTCTTTATGTCCTCTGGTGCAAAAGTTATGGTTGACAGTCTATCGGGTTTCAAAATAGCTCATGTATGTTTGGATTAGTTCATATTCCAACACATAAGCATATTTGGTTATGCTTATTTGAGGGAATGTTTACATGTATATCATTTAGTCCAAGTGGTGCGTATTTTGGAGGTCCAAGTGTCAGTTTATAGATAATTAGTCGTTGTATTTTGCTGTTGTCTCACTAGCAGTGCTGACCTAATATGTTTGGGGTTGTGCAGAGTTAAAGGAAGTATTGATTGGTTATGTGAGAGATATTATAGGTCCATGCTGACCTATTTGATGCATTATAAGTTTTAAATTATGGTGTGAAGTGTGTGCATTTGTGAAATGACAAAATTAATTGCTCTATGGTTTAGGACATAGAACAACAGGTTTTCCACACATTTCATTCAAGGAAACCTTAGAGATCTCAATCCAAGGATGGAATAAAGGAAAGAGATTTACTAAAGGCTGAACTATGGTGTGATTAAAGACAATAAAGGGGTTCACCACCAAGGTAGGGCTTGGAAAGACAAGGAAGTGAATGTCACATGTAAAACCTAACTAGATGACCTAGGAAATGAAATTGAAATGTAGAATAACAAACTAAGAATGAGAAAAGGTGCACCTTGAAGAAGGATGAGGTCAAAAAAATCTCTAAACGTTGAAATACTGATCTTTAATTCCCACTAGGAATCATATGCTAGTTTGGGCGATTTAGTCATAGACTAGGGTTTCTGTGCCAAAACTAGAATCTGTCTAGGATTGATCTGAATCTCATGAAACCTAAAAAATGGCAATATTGGGACTCATACACCCAAAGTGGTGATTTAGTCCTAGTATTAGGGTTTGGCTAAAATTTTGGTATTCTTTGGTGATTCCCTATAGCTTTCTTCCTACCAAATCTCCAAGTCCGAAACCTTGATTTTTGGCTTGTAGGTGACTTTTAGTGATTTTGCAAGGAGACAACTCTGACAACTTTCTTCAATCTTGCAACCTAGTCTTCAAAGATCCTTTGAAGCTCCAAGTCACCTAGATCTACAATCACACATGTAGAGAGAGAAAAATTGTTGATTGTTAGGGAATAGGGGTTTGCCTTGATCAAACCCCGTTTAGGTAATTAAACCTTGTGGTGAAATAATGAAACATGAAATATGAAACATGAATAATGATACCTTTAATGATGTCTTGAAATGTAGGTCTATAATCTGACATGAAGTGGCCATGAATAATGTAGATCTTGATCTTGAATTAGATGTAGAACAATGCTTAATATTGGATCTTCAATGCTACATCACAATACTATCTCAACAACATGCTTGATGCATTATATCTTTGACATGATAATGGATCTTGAATTTCTGCAACAAATGATGAAGAAATTTTCCCTTGAATTCCTTAGAAATGCTCTTTAATATCCTATAATGTTCTTGTGAATTCTTAGAATGCTTAACTATTGATTGCTTAAGTTGATATCATGAAGGCTTAGGTCAAATAATGATTTGAAAACTTGTTTATATAGGCATTCCATCTAACTTACCATTTATTAGATCCCAAACATTCATGAAATTTGAATTCAAAACCTTGAATTCTTGCTTGAAACCCTAAAAAGGGGCCAAATGGGATTCATACACCACTTGTGGCATATAGGTCCCATCTAGGTGGGACTCATACACTGAAGGTGGCGTATGGGTCCCACCAGGCCTTTTTAGCTTGAGAAAATGTTAGGGAGTTGGAATTAAGTGTATTTATTGATTATGTTGGGATATCAGTTGAAATAAGCCTCAGGATGCATAATAAAGGGCCTTATGGGCCTATTAATGATGATATGAAGGTCATAACTATAAGAGGGCCCAAAACTTGATGTGAAGGTATAAATAATTACACTTTACATCATTAAATTAAGGAAAAAATAGGTCTATTTGGCTTAAAAGGGCCCAAAACCTAATGTGAACGTGTAAAACACATCACAACACTAGATCAAGGCAACATTAGGTTTAATTTATCATTAATTATTCCTAAATTAAATGTAAAAATGTAAAGGGAAACATTTTTTGTTACTACAGTTTGACCTTGAGCTGACAAGTTATTGTTCTACATGGTACATCTAATTAGGCCAACCTAATTGATGTTGTAGATGTTTTTGGATGGAATAGATATAAGTATAAAATCATTTTGGTGTTGAAGAGTGATGATTAAGTTATTTGTACAAAATCCTCATAATAAAAGTGCGAATGTGATGCAAATGCAGAGCAAAGAAGAGTGTTAGAGCAAAGTAGTATGAAGTATGTTGATTCAGTTTTTTGAGCTTCAAGGGAACTATATCTACATTGTAGATGCATTCTTAGTAGTTCAAATCTTGGTAGTGAGCCACCCCTTTTTTCTTTCTTTCATTCTGTGGTCAGTGAGTCCACCAGATAATGAGTCCACCTAGGGTAGTGAGCCTTTCTGTAATATATTATAACCAATTATAATATATTATGAGCTAATCCTCACTATGGGTTTTCCCTTTTTGGGTTTTTGATGTAAAAATTTAGTGTTCGTGTGTTATATGCTTTGATGGTTGCTTTCATGATTTCTTTCCTTACTGCAAATTGAATATGATGCTTGAAATCAATGCTTAAATGTTTAAGTGGTTTTAGAGAATACTGATTCACTACCCCTCTCAGTATTTTGAGTGTTCAACAATCTACACATACATATATACATATTTACAAATGTACATATATACATATATACACACATACACATACACATACACATACACATACACATACACATACACATACACATACACATACACATACACATACACATACACATACACATACACATACACATTTGTGAAACCTCATTTGATTGAATGATACTTCTTTTTATTTTCCTAGTTGCCTCCATTCCACATGAAATTTCTAAGAAGATGCTCCATTTTTTCATCATCCCATGGGAGCACAAAGAATGGCCAATTAATATATTAGAAAGATGTAATTATATTTTTTTAATGAGAGTAATTCTTGTTGGATTTAACTAATTTTTTAGCAATAATTAAGTTTGGACTTCATCTTACCAAATTTTCTTTAAATATACCCATATGTGAAACCTCTTTTGACTGAATGATACTTCTTTTTATTTTCCTAGTTGCCTCCATTCCACATGAAATTTCTAAGAAGATGCTCCATTTTTTCATCATCCCATGGGAGCACAAAGAATGGCCAATTAATAGATTAGAAAGATGTAATTATATTTTTTTAATGAGAATAATTCTTGTTGGATTTAACTAATTTTTTACCAATAATTAAGTTTATACTTCATCTTACCAAATTTTCTTTAAATATAAATGTAAGGTTAGTGAAATAAATAAGTAAACCCAAATAAAAGAAAAAGGAATCATTACTTACCTTGAAATTCATAATTTTGGAGATGAATGCAACATCCCTTTGGGAAGGGTTGGAGATGTATATGGTGGGTTCTTTTTTTTAAAATTTTTTCCTATAACATTTGAGAGAAGATTGAAATTACTTGAAAATAGTCAAGAAATTTATGGGGAAGCTCTTACATAGAGTGTCATTAATGAATTTTAATTTTTTTTTTTCACCAACAAAATTTGTAATGCACAAAACAAATCCTTATTACAAAACAAATCCTTATTACAAAACAAATCCTTGAATTATTTGTTGTTCAATCTTCCTAGGAAGAAGTTCAAATATAGGGGTTGCCAATATATAAATTTATTCCAATTAACATTATTATATTTGAATTCTATTTCAAATATTTCTTGGTGGTTGATATGATCAAAGGACTTGGTCATATCTAGCTTAATGACCATTTCGTTTCTTATTTTCAAGAGTTATGACCTCTGGGGAAAGGATTTATTCTTAAAAAATACGATGTAACAAAAAGATTAAAAAATTAAGAGAGGAATACATTTTTAAGTTTCTTTTGGAAAATTATTTGGAGAGATTAGCCTGAATTACTCCAATCTTTCAATAAGATCTTGCTTATGATTGAAGTCACGTAGAAAGAATTTATTCAACCATGAATTTGGAATTTTTTCTTGGAGTCTTCAACCATAATACATAGATCCTATTTCACTATATCCCAAAATTCTTGATCAAAACTTACATTAAACCCATTTGGCCCCCTATGCTTTGTCCATTTTTAACTAAAAACCACTTGTTGAAATTATACAATAACAACCAAATATTCATAGCTTTCATTATGTTCTGCAATGATTAGACTAGGAATATTAAGTGAATACTGCTTAAGAGTTAGGATCTATCTTTCTTATCTTCATGATAAAGAAGATAAAAATGGTTAAAAACACATCTATTTCTATAATATCCCCTTATAGGTTTAACTTAAATTTGTTTTTAGTCTTATAAATTAAGGTATCCAAATAGGAAAAGAATTAATAACTTTCAATGATATACTTTAGTCATTAAGAGCTACCTATAATGGTTAATGTCGATTAAATTATTTGACTTACATCTTGAAAATAATAGATAATATGCTAGTAGAATGAAACTAATATCTGATATAGATTCTAAGATCTAATTAGAAATAATAACTGATTTAGAAATGGAAGATAGACGGGTAAGTGCACAAAGTTGAGTCCACGAAACGTGGAAGTTTTTGCCTTAGGCAAAAAAATGAATTCGGCTTGCAAAAAACGGGATCCCGTTTAGCTTCGGGATCCCAAGCCTAAGTTTAAAAAACGGGATCCCGTTTTCGAAAATTTTTTTTCAAAGGGATTTTAAATTTAATTTCCAAAATGAAATTTTTAAAACGGGATCCCATTTTCAAAAATTTCCGAAAATGGAAACTTCCAATTTTTGAAAAATTTCCATTTTCGGAAAGTTTTCAAAACGGGATCCCGTTTTGAAAACTTTCCATTTTTGGAAATTTTCGTTTTTGGAAGAATTTCAAAATGGGATCCGTTTCATAGAACCATAAAAATGGCTTTTTTATGAAACGGGATCCCGTTTTTTAATGAAACAGGATCCCGTTTTTTAAATTATGAATTTTTGAGCGGGTTTTTTGGCTTGTTTTTTGGTTCGGGAAATGGCTTGGGGACCCGAACCTAAGCTTTGGACCTAGTTTGGCCTGCAACTTGAAGGTCCTGTTAATGTCACAGGAAAATAATGACTTTAGACATATGTTTGAAGACCTATTTTGTAGAATTTTTTTATGAAATTAAAACCCATTATAGATGAGACAATGCTGAATCCAAATATGTAGTTTTTTTAATAATTTGATTTTTTTTCTATTTTTCAATTAATTTCTAATGAAACTAGTCCATAAACTTGAATTATTAGGTTTTTTTAGTATTTTAATAACTTTTGATCAACATAACATTTTGACGAACGGATTGCACAAGAGAAAACTTCAGACAATTCTTTTCAGTTTAAAAAAAAATTCAAAAAATGATAAGTTTAGGTTATCTTATGCGTGTTGTACATGATGATTTTTCAAAATGACAAATATGCCTAATAAATATTTAATAAAAAAAAAATATTCAATAAAAAATTATAAAAAATATTAAAAGCAAGCTTTAGTGAGTCACAAATCTTTTCCCAAAAGGATTTAGAAAAATATGATAATTTAGGTCAAAATATGGATGTCGTACACGTGCATGGTATGGTATAAAAAAGTGACTTTTAAACAGTGGTTTTTAGAAACGCCTATTGAAACTCAACTTTTACAATCTGGGTATTGAAATAAATTACATATTTGGAAACTAGACTCCAAGTACTACATTTTATGATTAGTGACTTTTTTGAAGATTCCATCTCTAAGTGCTTCAAATTTTAAGGACAAATGTGTCAAATTCTAAAAATCAGGGAAAACACTTCCACTTTTTGGCCAAAAAGTGGACTCAACTTCTTGCACACACCCAGACATCACAATATATTTTTTCTGTCTAGTTTTTCTTATCAATTTCAATCCTTTGAATATAGGATAAATAGATTGTCTAGATCAATTGCTATGTCTTATTTAAATCTTTCACTTTATGTGACTTGGTCCTTGGATGGTGTCTAATATTTATCCATTATTTATACAACCAATACTATATGGTCATTGGCTCCCTTGGAGTGCCTTTATCTGCTAGTAGAAGTGTAGTAATCTACAAAACTTGATCAATCCTTCCTTTCACTTCTCATTACCTTTTTATATTCTATGTATTAAACAAAAGAGACAGACTCCTTTGAATTGGGTTGACCATCCAAATGGTCATGTCCTTTAGTTAGGATTGATTATTGTTTGCTAAATATAATCACCCCTGAATATTCTTCAACGAATTTATCATAATCGTCCCATGGAGTAAAGTGTAATTCTTGTAACTTTTGATACAACACGATCATAGTACCATTACATAGCATGTTACCTAATTGCTAAGATCTTCTTTGAATCTCCTATGATTTTAGTATCCCATTATTCCTTAGTAGATGACCTATCTCATCATGCAATAGATTGTAAATTGCTCGATGTGTGTTATCAATTTTCACTTCAACACATGTCAGTTTCTCTCCTAAAATTGATCAATAGAAACAATGTTTGATGAAGCTTTCATTCTTTTGAATAAAGTCATAACGCTTATTTACCACTTCAAATTCTTCTGTTGGAGATCGCTCAAATGATGATGGAGTCATCAGCGGCAACTTTGGGAACTCCATCCTAGTCGTAAATAATTTACTAGGTCCAAGCTTATGCGAAAGGGGAACTCTATGCTTCTCATCATGTTCACTAGGTGAACTACTCGAATTGGCGGGATGTTCGACATCTTCATAAGCTTCTTGGAGCCCTTTGAAAGTTTTCACTACAATGTTTGGTCTCTATGATCTCCATGAAATATAAAACCAAATTTCTATAAAATTATGTCTCTCTACAATTCACATTAGCATCAATACACTCAATGATTCACCTGATAATATCTCTAATGTCGACATATCAATATAAGGAGTAATTTTAATGTAATAGCGGTATAAATATTCAAACATGAATTAAAAAGTTTTAAGGATATTTGATAATATAATAAACCGATATCCATTAGATGGACATAACAAGATTATTAACCATTTTTCTTTTATATGCATTGTATTGATATATTCAAGAGTTTCAATTTAAAGACCCGAACATCCAACAACCATAAAAATACTAATTATTGATTAGATGAAGCTGATCAATAACAAGGAGACTTCTCAAAGTGAAATTATCACTTAAAATGGGACATTAAAAGTCCTCCCTAACCAAAGTTTCTTGCGCTCAAGCAATCCGGTTCTAGGATCCCATATTAACTATGATGGTCTATGCAAATTTTTGTTGTAAACCCCAAACTGCAACCTACCATCAAGGGCCTTATCAATATTCCATTACACCACTCTAATATAATCATTACTATGCCAAGAGTGATTAGGAAACTCAAGGTGACTCTTGTAGAGTAGGGTACCAACTACACCAATCCTTGGATCCCAAATTATATGTTTAACTTCAATCTCCTTACTAGATTTAGAAAGATCTCCACTATCCAACTTGAAGAGTGGATGGGAAAATGTTAGACCAATACTCATCCCAAGGAGTGGATTACCAATCAACTGAAAACTATCATCATGCTTGATCCATCCCTCCTACTGATAAAACTTCTCATGAATATAATCAAGTTCTTTCCCTACTTCTTTGATCACAATTTCCCTTTCCTTGTTTTCTTCAACAACCAAATTCTTGTAGTCATCTTCTAGAAGAGACACTTGAACATTCTCCAAGAAATTCTTGGTTGCACAAATCCCCAATGTAAACTTATTGGCTTTGATTTTATTGTATACATTTAATGCCTCATCCACAATCTTGGTTGCCATATCTTTTACATGGATCATGTGCAAGTATGCTATTTTAACTTCATTCATAGTGTTTTTCATTGTTTGCAAACCAACAAGTGAAATATTAAGCTCATTTCGAACCATTGGTGTATTTTGAATTAAGTTTTCCACACACTTATGTGTGTTATCGAAGATAGCTAAAATTTGCACTTCATTTTTCAACAGACACAATGAGTTTATTTTTCTAAATTTTCATAGGAATTTAAGGTTCTTGTAAATTGAATGTACTTCCATTATGGTGTATACAAAGGTTAGAGCTTCTTTCATATTTGTCACCCATGTCTCCATGATTGTCTTCAATCTTATCACCTGATTCTAGAATAGCTTCTTTATCCAACTCAAAAAGTGGGTAAGCATGAGTCACAATAGCTTCAATTTCAAACAAGGGATTACTATCAATCTAAAAGTTATCCAAGTAGTTCCTAACTTGGATCCAACCATTTCTAAAATTTGTTATCAGATTGTTCCAAACAATGGTTCGAGTCATAGGTATCATCTATGTTGTCCAATTCCTTAATCTCATTTCTCCCTTTGTCTTCTTGCTCCTTGAAGTGTTTGGTTACTTCATTCTGAATTTCTGTGTCTTGTAATGCTTGTTGATCATATATCAATTTAGCTTATGTCGATTAATTTCTTTCCATCCTCCCTTCTATGATCCATAACCATCTTTTCTCATCTTTTAATGCCATAATTCTTTGATTATTTTCATCAATGTGATTAAATCTATCGTATAATGCATCTTCTGATTTATTAGAAAGACTACTCCTTTCATCTATAATATTGAATTGTTGGTGGTTATCATGTACTCCTCAAGAGGTGAAGAAGAACTAGACTCAATTCCTCCAAGGTCATATTCAATGCATGACTCTTGGGATGGAGTAAGAGAAATCTTAGGTTCAAAAGGAATTCCACATGTATTTTTTTCATAGGCTTATTTTGGAAGTTAAACCAAAAACCTTTTGCATCATGGAAATGAAAGAAATCATCTATAGCTGATGTGAAGCCATTATCCATTTTAGTTGGTTTCTCATGTATCAATCCCTTAGTAGTGGCTGCCTCATGACCCTCATGGAACCATGTACTTATTTCATTTTTGATAGAATAAATGTATAAAGATTTATCTTCCTCATGTACAATTTCCACATCTTGTATTTATCTTCTATATGTACAACTAAATGAACTCCCTCCCTTTAATCTTCTGAATTGATCCTCTCTTATTCTTCTTTTTCCAAGTGAGGTTTTAATTTTTCCTCACATTGTGTGAACAGATCGAGGAACAATGTATATGCCAATGAAGAGGGAACCCATTCTTGTTTCCAAACATACCATAGTATAGACATGGTGGGTCAAGAGAAAACAACGCTCTCTTAGATAGTTAGAATCATAATATCTTTCATGGCTGCAAACACACATTTATCATGTACATTCTCAATTGTGACGAAGAAATGATAAAACATGTAGATAAGATCTTTTAACCCTAAGTCCACAAGAAGGTTACTTGTCCTAATTTACACAAATGTCTTTAATATGGTCATCCTTCTTAAGTAATGTGTACTATTGATTTCATCTAAGTCTTTGAAACTATCTATGATCATGTGCAATACCTATTTCATCGTGTCGTCATCATAAGGAACTAGAGGTACCAAAACTCTCATTACCTCACTTAAACAAGATGTACCCTGTTACAACTTGATTTACTCATCATGATGCCTCAACCATTTATGCTGATTTAAGGTGGTTATTGTAGGAGTTTTAAAGCTATATCTAACACTTCAAATGATTTCTCCATGTGGATTAAACATTATTCTATCTCTTTAAGTGTGTTCAAGTTATTATCCTTTGATTGCAATTCACTACTAAGCTTGTTTCTTGCTTGATAGAGTGGTCTTGCTAATGGTTTGATATCTTCTATTGTCATGATTAATCAAGTTTTTTGAAATTTACCTAGAAAGGTTGGTAGGTTCACTAGCTCTGATACCACTATAATATCCCCTTATAGGTTTAACTTGAATTTGTTTTTAGTAGATTATAAATTAGGGTATCCAAATAGGCTAAGAATCAATAAATTTTAAAGATATACTTTAGTCGATTAAGAGCTACCTTTAATGTTTAATGTTGATTATGTTATTTCACTTATATCTTGAAAATAATAGATAATATGCTGGTAGAATGAAACCAATATTTGATATAGATTATGAGATGTAATAAAAATAATAATTGATTTATAAATGGAAGATATACATCACAATATATTTGTCGTGTCTGATTTTCTTTTCAATTTTAAGCCTATGAATACATTGTAAATAGATTATCTAGATGAATCACTATTTCTAATTTAAATCCTTCACTTTATGCGACTTGGTCCTTGAATGGTATATAATATCTATACATTATTTATACAACCAATACTATATGGTCATTGGCTCCCTTCGATCGCCCTGACCTACTAGTAGAAGTGTATTAATATGCAAAAATTTATCGATCCTTCCCTTCACTTCTCATTACCTTTTTATAATCTATCTTAACCAAAAGAGACACACCCCTTTGAATTGGGTTGACCATCCAAATGGTCATGTCCTTTAGTTAGGATTTATTATTGTTTTTTAAATATAATCACCCCTGAATATACTTCAGTGAATTTATCATACTCATCCCATAAAGTAAAGTATAGTTCTTGCAACTTTTGAGACAACATGATCATAGTACCATTACATAGCATGTTACCTAATTGCTTGGATCTTCTTTGAATCTCATATGAGTTTAGTATTCCTTTATTCCTAGTAGATGACCTATCTCATCATGCAATAGGATGCATATTTCTCGATGCATGTTATCCATTTTCACTTCAATATATGTCAGTTTCTCTCCTAAAATTGATCGATGGAAACAATGTTTGATGAAGCCTTCATTCATTTGAATAAAGTCATAACGCTTATTTCCCACTTCAACTTCTTCTGTTGCAGTCACTCAAATGATTAAGGGGTCATTAGGGGTAACTTTGGAAACTCCATCCTACTCGCAAATGATTTACTAGATCCAAGCTCTTGCAAAAGGGGCACTCTACACATCTCATCATGTTCACTAGGTGAACTACCTGAGTTGGTGGGATGTTTGAAATCTTCACAAAATTTTTGGAGTCCATTGAAAATTTTCACTATAGTTCTTGGTCTCTGTGATCTCCATGAAATGGGTAAGTGCACCAAGATGGTTCCCAAAAAGGGGGCTTAAGTGGCCACTTTTTCTTTGAAATCAGGAAATGCTGACCTTGGACGTGAAATTGAGGATAGTTACACTCAAAATTTTGAGATGGAACAAAAACAAGGATCAAAGTGCTCTGAGTCTACTTTCTAAACTATTAATTTATTTTTAAAATGGTTGAGATTAAGGGGTTCAACAGAGGGATGTACACAAATTGGTGCTATTTTTGTCAAAAAAACATAACATAGCAACTCTTGTACGACCTGAGCATGGTGAACTTTTTTTTAGTATTTTTAAAATCGCTATGGTCAGAAGTTAGCTAATAGCATCTAGTTGATGCACAATTTTTTTGATAAATTTTTAATGAATATTTGATTTTTTACTAATTTTCTAAGTGGGCACTTCCTAAAAAGTAGAATTTTGGCCGTGCTCCCCCTACAAATTTTGGAAAGTAATAGATTTTTTAAAATTTTTATTT
>VDFB02281709.1:181640-243852 GCA_007258455.2 Sequoia sempervirens
CTCTACCCTTATCCCTTCCCTCCTTTATCTCTCTCTCACTCCCTCTCTCTCTCTCTCTCTCGTATCTCCCTCTCTCAAGTATCTCTCTCTCTCACTCCCTCTAGGTCTCTCCCTAGTACCCTTAATCCTCTACCCTATAAATGTACCATCTAAAGCTTAAAAAAACCAAATTTATCATAACATGAGCACATTATTAACTAGTAGAGATATGTTTGTTTAGGATTAAATAACACGTTCACATTTTTTATTGCACTAAAAATGGTAAACAATCACAATATACCTGTGATGTTGGCCCACATTCTACATATTCTCCTGGTTTTGCGTGTGCTCGACAAAAAGTAGCTTTTGGTGATTGAGTGAAGTGTGCATGCATGATTTTGAGATTCCACCACCTTTTTGATGTTCTTTCCATCACCTTTGCATGAAATAGTAGTTTTCACGTTGAGAGCATATAATATCAATTCAAGTTTGAATGATTGAAAAGTGATATACAATTGAAATTGGAGGGGAACAAGCTTTTGAAGAAGTCAAATTTTTTGAGGAGTTTGAGGAAGGAAGAAGCAAAGGCTGCATAATTGGGTAGAACTCCTCCATTTGAAACTTTTCTTTTTTAGGTATGTGAAATATTTGTACATTTTCTTTCATTCTATTATGGCTTGCTTTCATTTTTGTTGTTTTGCTTATTCCATGTTGATCAAATTGTTTGTTTGTGATGCAATATTAGATTGCCAAGCCACTCAACAACATCATTTCTTTAGGGAACTTCCTTCCCAAATCAAATTAGGAGAAGATCAATTTATACAAATTTTGTCAAATTCATCCAAAACTACTTTTCATTCAACCAAAATCCATTTATTTCATTTCAAGTTATAAGGCTATCAGTAGCCAATTCACCATCTCCATTTAGCAAACCATTTTTAGAATCAACTTTCAACTTTGTTCTTGTCATAAACAATACAAAAATCACTCATCAACTCAACTTACCCCTTCAAGGAAAAAACAATCAAACACCTCTGTTCCTTAGACCTGCAATCAAACATCATCCCAACCATTTAAGATATCTTTGCTCAAATCAACACATCCATCATCCTATCTTCACTTAAACACCATTTGTAACAACAACAAGTAGCATTAGTTTAACACTGTCACTAGACCTTTAAGATACCAATTTCATCATGTTTTGATTGTAATATTCCAATATATCAGTATAGACACACTCTGACTACTTTGCATTCAAGACACCATTGCCATATATTGGAAACATATGCCCAAATCATCAAGTCTTTCACAATATACCTTCAAAACATTACCAAGCATAAACACAACTGTGGCATCATAAATGAGACTTCTCCCAAGTACTTAACAACATTCCTTTTGCTATTTCTACATATTCTCTGTTTTTAGCAAATAATGCCAAATATCTCTAGTAGGCCAACATTCCATCTAATCGGGTGATTCCTTTTCTATCATAAAGCATTTACACAATCCCAATACAGATTCTCAGGCCTATTTTGATCCTTTTCAACATACTATAAAATTTTATACACTTATTTCACAAAACAGAGTAGAACCAACATGTTGTCTACTAGGTAAAAGCCCTTAAATAGGTCAATTTATCAAAGCAAGTCATCATAGAACTACTCACTAATCCACCAAACCTACAAACAGTCTTAGGCCATGTGTAGAAACTCACAAATAAACAAGTTTCAAGATGGGAAACACCCATCAATACACAAAATCACTAAACACTTGATTATAGGGTGAAAACACACCAACCATGAGGGTTTCTTTAATGAAAAATTTGCAAAACCTCTACTACTCCGCCCAAAAATTGAAACATGCTTCATTATGTCTGCAAATTATTTTGAAATCATTTTTAAGCTCCTCTACATGTTGTTTCCTCAAACCCTACTTGAAAACACCATTTTTTTGAATGAGAAAATTCAGAATTTTGTTCATGCAACAATATCCCGACTTCTTATTTCTATTTACCCTTGCCACACACATCTTCACATTGAAAAGACACTAAATATGATCCATTCCACCGACCTACTAGCCCTACATCGGTGGAATGGCTAAGAATCACTTTTTAGACTCTCAAAACAGTTCTAAGGAATTTGACATGCATCGTAAGATTCTTCATTACTCAAACCTTGTCATGGCATCCAATGTTCGTTTGACCAAATATGGGGTTAGACCTTTGAACAAGACCTTGTGGAAGGTCCGTGAGTTTGACCATGAGGCAATACTCGACACAATAAAGAGTAGAGCAGACTTGGATGGTTCATTGGATTAATTTGTAAGTATATGCACAACGGTTCTTATTAATTTATACTTGTATCCACGTCAATTTGGTTGATGCCAATGCTATCATCTTATTTTACTTTGTGTATCTGTATGTAACCAGGCAAACATTGATTGGTTTCCCCTTGCATAAAATGCAGATTTATGAGCCATCCAAGAGAATCTCAAGCAAAAAAAAATCCAACATCCTTATTTTGATGATCTTGACAAATATCAATTATGATTTTAAGCCATTACAAAAGTGCGTGCGAAGCTTGGTGAGGCAATTTCAAGTTATTCATTTGAATTTAACCTTATCATGACAACCTATGACGTAGACATTATAAGAGCATCTCAAATTTCAAGAAATTCTATTCATGAGAGGTGTTGTGTGCAATAGGTATCATGGAACTCCCAGTGAAGATGTATGACCAAGGCTGACTAAGTTGAGAGACTTCCATGCCTATCTGTAAGTGCCTTCCATCTATTTTGGATGAGCTATTTTATTTTTATTCTTTTCCTTTGTGTATCTGTAACTAAACTAGTAAAAATTTATTGGTCCCTCCTTGCAGAAAATGCCGATTTTTGAGCCATCAAAGAGAATCTCAGCCAAAAAAGGAATGCAACATCCTTATTTTGATGATCTTGACAAATCTCAATTCTGATTTGAACGAAATCTTGCAATAAAAGTTCCCTGTTCATAAATTTCTATGTTTTCTTTCAGTTTTGTTAGCTTTGTACCACCTGTATAGTAGATTTAGGCCTTGTCCTTTGTAGATTAAGATAATACAAAGAATTAGGTTTCTTTTGAGTCCATCTAGAAGAACATCCATTGAGTTTTTCCACTGTTAGAGTACATTTTCTGAAATTCAGTTTGGAACCTTCAATTTGAGGTTTTGAGAGTCAAGTAAAGAAATAAAGCATACTCCACTGAATTAGGCTTGTAGATCAGTGGAGTAGGGTTATAGTAGGGTGTTTATGGTATAGGAGCACCAAGGACAATTAGGACCACAAGGTGGTCAAGTGGTAAATTTTGATTTGTAGTCCATGAAGAATGTTGTAATAAGGTCACAAGGACCATTAGGAAGTGTTTTAAGTCAATCTGGTTTGGTGGGATATGAGGTTGCAATGTCATGTTAGCATGTTGTCAATTTGGTGTAATGAAGCCTTGAATGGCCTAAATGTGAAAATGTATGTACATTCGTAATGTAAGGGTCAAGATGATGTAATGAGGCCATCATAAGGTCACTAGTTTAGGTATGGAGTCATTTACATTAATATGTCAAAAGTTGCACATAACAATGTAATGTTGTCAAACCAAAAGTTGTAATTTTGCAAATACTTAGAATTTGAAGGGTCACACTTGTAAAATAAGTTGAAAAGTGGTTGTAGTTAGTTGAGGAGGTTGATACTTCTTCAAAAAGGCCTTGTGAACGTTGTATGTTGTTGGCAATCATACTTTTGAAAGTAGGAGCACCAACTCCATCTTTTCAACACTTGAACCCTTGTGGTTTCTATTATTTGGTCATTTGATCATTTAGGGTGTTCTTAGATGGTTTGAGGTCATTCTATTTCATTTAATAAGGTTTCAATACTATTTTTGTATGTATTAGGTCAA
Organism: Sequoia sempervirens; assembly: GCA_007258455.2. Taxonomy (NCBI): domain Eukaryota; kingdom Viridiplantae; phylum Streptophyta; class Pinopsida; order Cupressales; family Cupressaceae; genus Sequoia; species Sequoia sempervirens. The sequence goes on from VDFB02281709.1 coordinate 185,542, forward strand.
TTGAGTCATGATGTAAAGAAGTTGATCAATAAGGGGATTCATGTGGTGAACCTTGTAATTTAAGTGTTTTAGGGTTATTTGTGTTAAACAAGGGCTTTACAGACCATTTATCATGTAATGTGAGTCTTAGGAAGGAGTCTTTAAAGAGTTTCATAAGAAATATTGAAAAATTGCAAAATGCAAAAGTTGTAAAAACTACCAAAAGCCAAAATTAGCAATTTTAGTGGAAGACAAAAAGACAAAAGTTCAAAAGGAAAGCACATACATTGGGGAAGATCAAGAGACATTGTAATTGCTATTTTAAGTCCATTCAAGGCTAATTATTCAATAGAGAAAGTTTGGTTAATGTTTGATTCAGAGTTTTCAACTCTTTATTTCTGATTTTTCATTGTATTTCCCAATTTTACTGTATTTTAAGAGTTTCCTTCACCTGTACGGACCCGTACATTCTTAGAAGGATTTCTCATTTATTTTTTCATGTACAAGTATTGTGAATTAGCTTCTATTTTCATCCATTTAGGGCTTCCAATATTCGTTTTGGAGGGAGAAATACTATTTTTTTTTATAGCAGCCCGTGTAACAAATTTATCACTGTTTTGTGATTAAAAAAATGTAATTTTTGTCTTCCCACCTACTGTAAAGCCATGTGACTCAGTGGGAAGACTTGCATGCATGTATATTAGGTGTGGAATGAAGTTTCTTGGCGAGGGAGAGTCTTTAAGTCTGAATTATTACGATGCCTAGGCAAAAAATGTTAAGTTTCTATGTGAAAATGTTGGTTTCAAGTTGTCTTTTCATGGGTTTGTGTTGGGATTGAGTTTAGGAAGGGTTGGAAGGTCTGAGAAGACCTAGGGCAACATATTTATGTTTTGGTTTTGTGTATTGTGGTTGTTTGAGTGAAGATCTTGAGAAACCCTAGATTTTAGGAGGGAAAATGAGGGTTTGTTGGAGCAGTAGGTTAGCAGACTTGTACGAAGTATTTGACCAAAAAATTTGTGGTTTTGAAGCAAAATTTGTGACTGTCTAGGAGATCTTGTTATGACAAGAAGTTTAAAGGTGGGTTTGTTTGTAAAATTGGGCTAGTTCTTGTAGCCCTTGAGTATGATACCTTGATGTTTCTTTAAGCTTTGGCAGATGAATCTTAGGTGGAAGCTTGGATCTGTCTTCTTGATGAAGTATGAATGTTATTTGGATGATCAATGGATTTTTTTACAATTCTCTTTAAGGAATTGGTCTTTTAGTTGTTCAGTGGTGAATTGGAAGACTATAGTGCCGACCTTATGGAAGCTGGATTAGATATATGAACCTGAGTTAGTTTCTTGGTTCTTAAGTATGAATTTGTATTCCTCCACCCTACTCTGCATCAGTTGATATGCTTTCAAAAACATTCATTTATTTGAGAATTCAATTGGGAAGCTAAAGTGATAAAGCCCAAAAACATGGTTTGTATGGCTACTAGAGTAGACCTAGTTGAAAGGAGATAATTGTCAAGATAGATACTTGGGGTTTTGCAAATTACTTGGGAATAATCTAAATGTGTTTGTTAAAAGATTCCAATCCCTGTTTGCATTAGTTTATTGTTTTGGTTGAGTCATTTTGTGCAGGGAAGTCAAGAATGCAAAGGTGGAGTTGCTGCTATAGAGCCAAAATCTGAGTTTTTCATCCAAAAATGGAAGTTTTATGTAGGGTATGGAAGAAATAATGAATGAATGTCTAGGGAAATGATTCTAAAAGAATTTTTAGACATAATAAGGTATGATCCAAGTGTTGGTCAGAGTGTTTGAGGTTTCTTAGAGTGAAATACTTGAAACCCTCATTGATTTTTGTGATTTTCACCCTATAATGAAGGGTTTACAAATTTTGTGTATTGTTGGGCATTTTCCATCTTGAAAATTGTTTATTTGAGAGTTTTAACACATGGCAAAAGACTTTTTGAGGTTTTTTGGTATTTTGGTGATGATTAAAGACTACTTTCTTTGTTAAAATGGCCTATTTGGGCTTCTTTAGAAGCAAAGAAGTTGGGACAACAAACATGTCTTCCAAAATAAGTGTATCTAAAAATGATATATGTTTTTAATGGAAAAAATGGGTACCCTAAAATGTATTTATCCTATAAATATTCATTATGGTTTGCATGTTACACCCAATTTAGTGTTTTAGCACTTACAAGCAAATTTGGTCTTCTAGTGCAAGCAATTGTGAAATTTGATTAAACAGTGTTGTAAGAAGGTGTTTTAGCTTTGTTCATGTCAAAATAAATATGAATAAAGTGTACCAAGGTCTGGTAAAAGTTTGGAAGCAAGATTTGAAGGTTAGGTGTCTTTTTGCCTTGTGAAAAGTTGCAAAGTCGTGCAACTTTCGTTCTCCAACTCATCTGACCAAACAGACTGTTCTAACACATATGAATACGAATTTTTACGCTAGGAATGGTCTTCTTTCACACCCAAACATGCGGAATCACTCCGAGCTACGTTCAACCAGATCGATCCCTTAAGAGACCAAAGGACAAAATGACTACAAAATTTAGCATGAGGTTACTCGGATATCGTGATGCTTAGAAACTTGCTGTTTGATCTTATGGGATCACATTGAGACCCTCTACAATAACCTCTCTCAGTTTTCATTATCCCAAAGTGGTTTTTTTAGAGTGTCCAGTTTTTAGTTGATGGAAAAAGTGTCAAATGGAAGCAATGAAAAGTTGCAAAGTGGTGCAACTTTCGTTCTGCAACTCGTGTGACCAAATGAACTGTTCCAAAAAGTTTGAATAGGAATTTTTACACTAGGAATGGTCCTCTTTCACACCCAAACATGTGGAATCGCTCTGAACTACGTTCAACTAAATCAATCCCTTAAGGGTCCAAAGGGAAAAATGGCTGCAATCTTCAGCATGAGGTTACTCAGACACCGTGATGCTTAGAAAATTCTTGTTTGATCCTATGAGATCGTGTTGGGCCCCTCTATAATAACCTCTCCCATTTTTCATTATCTCAGAGTGGTTTTCCCGTAGTGTCCAGTTTTCAGTTGATGGAAAAGTGTTAAATGGAAGTAGTGAAAAGTTGCAAAGTGGTGCAATTTTTGTTCTGCAACTCATGTGACCAAACAGACTGTTCCAATGCATTCGAATAGGAATGTTTACGCTAGGCATGGTCCTCTTTCACACCCAAACAAGCGGAATCGCTCCGAGCTACATTCAACCAAATCAATCCTTTAAGGGTCCAAAGGGCATAATGGCTGCAAATTTCAGCATGGGGTTACTCAGGCACTGTAATACTTATAAAATTCTTGTTTGATCCTATGAGATCATGTTGGGCCCCTCTACAATAACCTCTCTTGATTTTTATTATGTCAGAGTGGTTTTCCTGTGGTGTCCAGTTTTCAGTTGATGGAAAAAGTGTCAAATGCAAGCAGTGAAAAATTGCAAGGTGGTGCGATTTTCGTTCTGCAACTCGTGTGACCAAACAGACTGTTCCAACATGTTCAAATAGACATTTTTAATCTAGGCATGGTCCTCTTTCGCACCCAAACACACATAATCGCTCCAAGCTACGTTCAACCGGATTGATCCCTTAAGGGTCCAAAGGGCAAAATAGTTGCAAACTTCAACATGAGGTTACTCGAACATCATGATGATTAGAAAATTCTTGTCTGATCCTATGAGATCACATTGGGCCCCTCTACAATAACCTCTCTCAGTTTTCATTATCTCGGAGTGGTTTTCCCGTGGTGTCGAGTTTTCAGTTGATGGAAAAAGTGTCAAATGCAAGTAGTGGAAAGTTGCAATGTGGTGCAATTTTTGTTCTGTAATTCGTGTGACCAAACAAACTGTTCCAACACATACGAGTAGGCATGTTTACGCTAGGCATGGTCCTCTTTCACACCCAAACACGTGGATTTGCTCTGAGCTACATTCAATCAGATCAATCCCTTAAGGGTTTGAGTGTAGTAAGTTGAAATAGGCCATTCCTCCTATTGTTCAGGCTGTGTCTTGGTGATATGGGCATGCTGTAACTTGAATTGTGGTAGCTTGATATACAAAGTCTATTGATGCTAGGGCTCAATTTTTATGATTTTGAAAAAAAAAGCCAACTGAGTAGAGTTATCAACATTATTCGTAAATCATAAGAATTTGTTTAGTACACTAGCCATTTTGATGCCTTCTTGTAGTCTCAAACATTATTTGGTTTCCCCTTGCTACATTGGTTTTTGAAGTGACAACTTAATATAGCTCCATAATACAAAATCTGGTTCATGTTGATTTTCACATGAAAAAAATGTGAATCAAATCATGTTGATGTGAAAAAAAACCATGAGACCATAGCTTGTGGTGCAGGAGCACCTAGGTCATGTAATGCCTTCAAAAGGCTAAGTTGTAAAAAATGTATTTAAGTCTATGTAATGCCAAAATTAAATGTAATCAAGGCATGAAAAATCACAAAGTGTAATATTGTCAAAATGCTAAATATGTAAAAGAGAGAAAAAGAAGGAATGTGAAGATACAAAACAAGAAAATCAAGAAAATCAAGGAAGAGGATGAGTCATAGGTTGTTCAAGGAAGATGAAGAGGTAGTTGATGGTTGGAAACTTCTTTAAAAGCATTGTAAAGGCTAAGAAAATATATCATTGTATTCTGGAAGAATTAAATTAACAAAGAGTTCCCAGTTTTAGCTGATTTTTTGTGTTTTTCAGTTATTTCTTAACTTTTACGGTTTGTGCAAGAGTTTAGGGTTAAAATTTAGATTGTTTCCAGTAGGTTGGGGAATCACCATTTGTTTGCATCCATTTGGGAAGGAATCCAATAAATTTAATGTTTGTTTGAGCATTCTTCTTATGGCTCAGTTTGAAATCCTGTGCATTGAGTTTTGAGTCTTATAAGGAATTTCCACACTACTCCACCAATGTGGGTCAGGTAGATTGGTGGAGTAGGTTAGGGATAGGTTATTTTTTATGTTTTTATGTTTTTGAGTGGAGGAAAAATCAATAATACCTTGAAGGAGTTGTTGCTACACAGGAAATTCTGAGTTTTCTAGTCAAAATGAACAATTTCCAGCATGATAGTGGAGAAAGAACAAGTGCATGGGGTAGAAGATGTTTCCAAATGCCTTTTCAAATGTATTTTGACATGTTCCAATGGTTGGCTGGAGGTTTTTATATGAGGACATGGGCATTAAGAGGTCTCTAAAAGTGTTTTGGATCTTGGGTTTTGAAACTAGTGTGTTTGGTTTACCCGATTTAGGGCATGAATGTCTCATTGAGAAGTGGTGCCTTGACTGCTCAAAGAATAGAAGTCTGACCTAACAGTGATCAGTGAGTTGATTTTGGAATAATGTTGTCTAAGTGATGGTGTCAGGGATGTACAAAATCTTGGATAGGGTTTAGAAGTGAGATAAGCTGTTTTGACAGTTGGACAGTGAGGAGACTTGGTGTAAAATAATACATGAAATTGTAAGTTCAGTCAGAACAAAGTTAAGAGAGCAAGTTCCTGATTTGTATCAGTTGTAATAATAATTTTCACAGTGTTTGATGGTCTGGTAAAAGTCTGAAAGCCAATTGTAATGATGGATTGACTATTTGGGACAAGTTGAATGAATTGATTGAATGGAAGAGTGCCTTGTTGAAAATGGTGTTTTTGAAATGCATGTTGATCTAATTGATTGAATCAAAGTTTTCTAAAATATTTTTTTGCTTTGAATGATTCAATTGGAATACAGATTTGTGGAAGGATGAATGATGGATGATAAGAGAATTTGAGTGGATGAAAAGTAGATTTTTGATGAAATGTTGAAATTTTGTTTGATCTTCTCCAAGATGAGTTTGGGACAAGAGTCCCCTGAGTTGTTGAGTGGTTTGACAATCTTTGTATTGCATCAACTTGTTGCTTACTATTATGCTTTGATAGATTTTTTCCAAGCATCCATAGCTTGTTCGAAAGCACTTGATTTAGGATTTTAGCCATAGCAGCAAGGTAATGAACTGTTTGATAAAATGCTTTGATAGACATGTATGAAAAATGTGTTAGCATAGACAAGGTAGTGAACTCTTTGAAAAAATGCCTCAAAGAAATGTGGTTTCATGGTGATGGAATGACATGACGAATTCCATGACAAGAAAATTTCTATGGATTGTCATGGCATTCCATCACCATTGAGACCACATTTCTTTGAGGCTTTTTTTCAAACAGTTTGCTGCCTTTTATATGCTATTGATTATTAGTATGCTTTGATAGATTTTTTCCACAAGCATCCATAGCTTTTTTGGAAGCACCTATTTTAGGCTTTTAGCCATAGCAACAAGGAAGGAACTGTTTGATAAAATGCTTTGGTAAACATGTATGATAAATGTAGTAGCATAGACAAGGCAGCGAACTATTTGAAAAAATGCCTCAAAGAAATGTGGTCTCATGGTGATGGAATGCCATGCCAATCCACAAAAAATTGCTTGTCATGGCATTCCACAACCATGAGATCACATTTATTTGAGGCATTTTTTTCAAATAGTTCATTCCCTTGTCTATGCTATTGCTTACTATTATGCTATGATAGATTTTTTCTAAGCATCCATAGCTTGTTCGAAAGCACCTATTTTAGTCTTTTAGCCATAGCAGCAAGGCAATGAATTGTTTGATAAAATGCTTTGATAGACATGTATGAAAAATGTGTTAGCATAGATAAGGCAGTGAACTCTTTGAAAAAATGCCTCAAAGAAATGAGGTCTCATGACCTCGATGGAATGCCACATGACAATCACATTTGATTGTCATGTGGCATTCCATCGTGTCATGAGACCTCATTTCCTTGAGGCATTTCTCTCATGGAATGCCACATGATGACTGAAGTATTTGATTGTCATGTGGCATTCCATCAAATATGAGACTATTTTGAGGCATTTTTTAAGAGTTCACCGCCTTGTCTATGATATTGCTTACTATTATGCTTTTGATAGATTTTTTCCAAACATCCATAGTTTGTCTCGAAAGCACTTGTTTTAGGCTTTCAAAATTCCATAGCAACAAGCAACACTTGAACTATTTGACAAAATTCTTTGTAGACATGTATGGAAAAATGTGGTAGTATAGACAAGGTAAAGTGAACCGCTTGGAAAAAATGCCTAAAAGAAATGTGGACTCATAGAATGCCATGACAACCAAATGCAATTGGCAGTCGCTTCCTAATTATTATTAGTTAAGTGCAATGTGAAGTAATTGCATAACTACTTTAGGTTGACTTCTTGTAAAAATTATATTGTAATTGAAATTTTGTCATCTATCAGCATCTAGTTATTAGTTATAAAATGTGAAGCAATGCTTTCAGTTTGAAAGATGTGCAATGCAATGCAATCAACATTATGAATATAAACTGCAAAAATCTATTTTTTACTAAGTTACTGGTTCGGTTTTGGGTTCGGGATCGGGTTGAGAACTTGATTCGCCGATTGGAATTTTTTGGGGTTGGGTTGGGTAATACAAAAACATATAAAAATCAGAAATATATACATATTTGTAGCAGTAATCAAGTTCATAACACACCACCATAATAGTCAAAATAACATAACAAATTACAACACCAATTTCATAGTCAAATATTAAAATATTAGTGATACTAGAATGTCATGATAAAAAAATATAAATTAAAGTTCAAACATAAAAATCTCAAGTTTTTACAATCAGCCATTATTGATCATTGATCAATTTGAAAAGTGTGAACATTTTTCTATGTGGAAGGCAAACAAGAAAATAGTGTTACATAATTATTTACATTGTGAAAGAGCCAAAACCTTTTTCTTGTAGATCGTAGAAGAATCTCAGTGATTTTTTGGGTGTCCTTGCCTTGGAACGGAACTATCCTGAGCCATGAATGATTGACCAGGAACTGTGAGAAAGAAATAAGATAAATCACATGCAACTTGTTGCAATTTCTTTCCTTGGGAAAAAGGGTAAAGTTTGCTTTTTAGGGAGAATCTCCTTTAGAGTTTGAACACATTGATAATTTTCAAGATAGACTTAGCCAAATATGTCATCTAGGTTTGAAGCTTTTAGGTAAAATGTTTGCTTCTTAAAATTTTGTTCAAAATTCAAGATGCAGGCTCTCCTCCCTTAGGGAAGAGAAGGCCTATCAAACCTAACACTCTTATGCAACACTTCTTAAGTTCTTGTTTATGCAGTATTAGATGCGAAGTTTCAAAATAGGCATGGTTATATAACTTCTCATCTCAGGACTATCATTGCATCAAATTAAGAATTTTCAATCCTTTATGGTCTAGACAAGAGAAGTATGGAGTAGTGTTCCAATGCTAAAGTATTATTGTGAATATCTTTGCTATGAGTGGTTCAAAAATAAGGAATTTGTCTTATGCACCAAATGAGAAATATTCACAATATGTGCTGGGAAGGAATAAGTCCATAAGATCAAGTATGCAAGAACTGAGAATTGCAAAATTGGCTTACATTTGACTTTCACACACATAAATTTTCACACTTTTTGATGTTCACACATAAGTCAAAAAGTATATGTGTGTAAGTTGTAAAGTATACACTTGAATACACGTAACTCATATCTATTGAACCATGAATTTATAATGCAAATATGAACACCATCGATAAAAAGATTTGTATTAAAAGCAAATAGCAATGTACGCATACATCAATATATGTCGATATAAGTATAAAATATAGTTACAAAATAGCCATATAGGCATACAATGTCAAATATATCCAATACAAAATATGTACAAAATTGCCACATTGTAGGCATACAACAAAGGGCTCTGCATTCAAAATTCATTTCTCTCCATGCTCTGGTTCAAATACAATTTTCTTTCCCTTTGCTTAGCGATCCGATGGTGATAAGTTTGTCACTCGTTTTTGCTGTGCTCGAGGAGTGCTCCTGCTCCTCCTCCTAGTGTTTAGCTCCTGGTGAAGTTTTAACTATTACAATAAGAAGTAAAGACATTAATATATAGAAATTATATTATAAAAATTGATATATTTAACAAAATAATCACTTACAGCCATCTCACGATCACTCTCCTCAATGGAAATATTTGCACACCGATGTTGAGGTGTGCTCAAACCCTGTATAAACCATCCAAATAGGAATTAAACTATGAATCAATAATGGTTTTATTTTTCACTAGAACTAGTTCATCTATAACAACGAATGTAAATTGAAATTTAGTAATTTGCCTCATACCTCCCCTATCAGAGCCATCGAGGATTGTATAGCGGAGGAAACACTAATATCCATTTCCCTCGTAACATTTGGCGGTGTTTCTATCACCAACATCTAAAAATAAAACAACAAATTATTCAATCACAAAAAAGTTACAATAGCGATCCATGTGATGACTTATAATGTATGAGATATAATGATTTTTTTTTTGAGTACAAGTATTAAACTATATATTTTTAATTATTAGTTATCGAATTTGAAGTAATGCTTTGAGTTTGAATAATGTGCAATGCAACGTAACCAACAATATGAATATAAAATACACAAATCTATTAAACTTAGAATTCATTAGAAGTTGTCTTTGTTCTATATTACCTTCGTGAATGTTTGCTCAAATCTACTAGCACTAGGAGGTGTTTCCTTGAAACCTCCAACATTACCCTGTTCAACATCCAAAATCACATATTAAAATACCATTCGTAAAACAATGCTATTCATATGTAATAAATTTATAATTGTTTACTAGTTACATACCCCACTAATAGGTGTACTGCAAAAATAAGTAGGTGGATGACCAGTGTATCCAGTCTCTACATTGTGACCCTGCAATTTTATTAAAATAATAAAACTAAATTAGTTAATCTTTCATTTCACAATCGAAATTTAATAAATTAAATTCAATGAACATGCTGAATTTTACCTGAGTGTCAATGCCATATGCATCATGGAAAATGTTAGCCGTCATCTCCATCCCTGTAGATGCATACAGATCAGGCTGCATAGTAGCATATGGATCCTGCATAGCACCCTCCTGAGTGTCGGTAGGGTCATACAAACAAGTCGCCCCCGCAATATTGACACACATGGGTTCGAAGGCCACCACCTAAAGAATCCCCTGGATGGCGCTGTACAATAGGGCTAGTGTGATGGATGAAACTCTGAGTCAAAGTTGTGATCGCCTGCAATGTCTCTATGTCAGCACTCTCCTTTGCAACGGTAGGCATCACAATCTCCTCACGAGTGACCTAGCGAGAGGTCATCTCCCTTGCCGTGTAGGATCTGGCTGTGCACCGAGCCTATCCTGAGCTGACCCCCCACCTCTCCCCTGGAACTCCCTCATATCAAAATAATTTGGGATTTGGTTCAATACAAACTCACTGTATAGTTTCCTAAGAAAATATTGGGGACTTCACAATTATTGCACGTGGGTAATCAAAGACCATATACCATCTTTCATAAAAACGGTTCTTAATCTCTTGGTGGTGGCACTAATGAATAGGAAACCTCTTTGCATTGAGGGTAAGATTTTGATTTGTTTTAGGGTCAATGAATAGAGAGCACAAATCACCTTTAGTAATTTTTAAATCTTTTACTTGTTTATATGATAATTTGTCTGCATAATATGCCCTGGCTGTCTGCCTCCTATCTTGCCATCTAGATATTTTTTGGGTGATTGCATCTACATTTTTTAACATATCTTTCAATGAATTTGCTAGAAGCATTTTTTCTGTGGTTGAAGCATTTGGATCACTCAACCTACTGATAAGATCCTCAATTTGTTTTCTATTGTTCTCAATTTCACTCCTCAAATTTTATTGAGTGCCAGGAGGGTATTGAGAGAATGGTGGGGGAGGTTGATTTTGTTATTGAGGATTTTGCTGTTGAGGATTTGCAGGATTTCCTACAATTTTTTTAAAAAAAGTCAAATCTAACCTAAAACAAACAAAATCAATTTCAAACTAACAAATTCAAAACAAATAGCAAACAATACTTACATCCTGCATCTCTTCATCATTGTGGCACCATATTTGCAAAGAAAATCCAACTGTTGTTGATGAAATTTGTAGAAATCCTTCCTCCTAGAATGTGAGCGTGAAAGTGAGGGTTTTTGGCCGTGTGCAGAGCTGAGAAATAGTAAAAAGAAAATGATACAGATTTCACTTTTTTTTTTCTTTTAAAATCACATAACGCGAGTGCGTTATAATGTGCTCGCGTTATCTCTTTTCAATTTTTTTTTCCCATTTGGCCACAAAAGTGCGACCAACTTCATGCACCAACCCAAATATAAAATCAAATTTCTTCGAAATTAAGTCTCTCTGCCATTCATTTCAACATCAAGACACTCAATGATTCACTCGATAATATCTCTAATGTTGGCATATCAATATAAGGTGTAATTTTAATATAATAGAAATATAAATCTTTAAACATGAATTAAAATTATTTAAGGATCAGTTTGATAATATGTTAAGCTGATATCCTTTAGACATACGTAGCAAGCTTATTAACCACATTTCCTTCATATGCATTGCATTGATATATTCAGGAGTTTTAGTTTGAAGATGGGTGGGTGCAAAAAGTGGCCAAATTTTCAAAAATAATTTGATAGGCTATAATGTGAGCACATTATAATGCACTCACGTTATGGATTGGACCAGTGTGACTGAGCCAAAGGCTTGATCACATCGAGCCTATAATGCGCTCACGTTATAACACGAGCACGTTATAGCTCATTAAAACAAAAAAAAGTAAACAAGCTCATTTTATTCTCACTGTGTTTTTTCAAGCCCAAGCCCAAGAAACCCTACATTTATGTACTCACATTTTTGAAGGAGCTTAACTTGTGATTTCTTCACCAATTTGTTGCAATTTTGTCGCCAGGATGATACCACGTCGATGGGGAGGTCAAACAAGTAAGCATTATTTTTTTTGTGAATTTGTTGTTAAATAAGCAAGTTTAGGTTGTTTTTGATATTCATTTGTTTAATTTGTAGGAAATGTTAATGAACCTGAAAACCCTCCTCAAAATATTGAACAACCATAAAAAGAAGCACCTGAACAAAATCTTCAACAACTACAACAACAATCTCCTCCACCAATTCCTCAACATCCTCCTGGCACTCAACAAAATTTAATGGGGGTAATTGAAAACAATGAAAAATAGATTGAGGAGTTAATCACGAGGTTGAACGATCTAGTAAGTTCAACCATGGAAAGAAGAACACTTGTGAGTTCACTTCAAGAAATGTCAAAACATGTAGATGCAATCAACAAATAATTAAGTGGTTGGGCAGATAGGAGGCATACGTCTAGGAATTTTTACGCAGATGAATTATCATATAAAGATGTAAAAGATGAAAAAATTATAAAATATGATTTGTGCTCACTATTCACTGACCCATGCACAAATCAAAATCTTGACCTTAATGCCAAGAAGTTTCCTATCCATTGGTGCCACCACCAAGGGATTAGGGATAATTTTTGGGATAGGTGGTACATGGTTTTTGACTATCCACCATGCAACAATTGCGAAGTCCCCCAATATTTCTTGAGGAAACTCTACTGTGAGTTCATCCTTAACAAAATCCCCAATTAATTTGATATGAGGGACTTTTAGGGGAGAGGTGGAGGGTCAACATAGGATAGACCTGGTGCACGACTAGATCCTTAATGGAAAGTGAGACGAGCTCTCGCTAGGCCAACTTGTGAGCACATCGTTATCCCTTCCGTCATGAAGGAGAGTGCTGAGGTGGACACTTTGCAGTCTATTAGCTCTTTGAACCAGAGTATCATCCAACATGCCATTCTTTTAGTACAACGCCATCTAGGGGAGTCTTCGAGGGGTAGGCTTCCACCCCATTCTTGTCAGGTTTGCAAGTTGACTTGTACATATGACCCCACAAAAACTCAAAAGGATGGTGCGTAGAATATGTATGTAGCTATAGAGATGGAAATGGAAACTAAAATTTTGAATGAGGCTTTTGACATCAATACTTAGGTCAATGTTAGCATGTTCATTGAATTTAATTTATTAAATTTCATTTTTTAAATGCAAGATTAACTAATTTAGTTTAATGATTGTAATAAAATTTTAGGGTCATAGTGTTGATACTGGATACACCGACCCTCCACTTGTTTATTACTCCACTACATCTACTACTGAGGTATGTAACTAGTAAACAATTATAAATTTATTACATATGAATAACATTGTTATATGAATGGTATTCTAATGTTTGATTTTGGTTGTTGAATAGGCTGATATTGGAGGTTTCGTAGGAACACCTCCCAGTGCTAGTGGAGTTGGACAAACCTTCACATAGGTAATATAATAAAGAGTTTAATTAATGAATTATACTTAATAGATTTGTGTAGTTTATATTCATATCATTGATTACATTGCATTGCATATCTTTCAAACTCAAAGCATTACTTCACATTGCATAACTAATAAATTTATTACATATGAATAACATTATCATATGAATGGTATTATAATATTTGATTTTGGTTGTTGAATAGGCTAATATTGGAGGTTTCGTAGGAACACCTCCTAGTGCTAGTGGAGATGGACAAACCTTCACGCAGGTAATAGAATAAAGAGTTTAACTAATGAATTGTACTTAATAGATTTGTGTAGTTTATATTCATATCATTGATTACATTGCATTGTACATCTTTCAAACTAAAAGCATTACTTCACATTGCATAACTAATAACTAGATTTTGATAGATGAAATTTTTTTAATTACAATATAGTTATTTAGAAAGTCAACATGAGCAGTGATGCAATTACTTCACATAGCATAAGTAATAACTAGGAGTAACTACCAATTGCATTTGCTTGTCACGACATTCCATGAGACCACTTTTTATTGAGGATTTTTTTCAAATAGTTCATTGCCTTGTCTATGCTATGGATGCTTGGAATAAATATATGAAAGAATAATAGTAAGCAATAGCATAGACAAGGCAATGAGTTGTTTGAAAAAATTCCTCAAAGAAATGTGGTCTCATGGTGATGCCCATCACCATGAGACCCAATTTATTTGAGGCATTTTTTCAAAAATCCCATCGCTTTTTCTATGCTACCACATTTTCCATACCTATCTACCAAAGAATTTTATCAAACAATTCACTTCCTTGCTGCTATGGATAAAATCCTAAAGAATGTGCTTTCCAACAAACTATGGATTCTTGGAAAAAAAATATCAAAGCATAATAGTAAGCAATAACATAGACAAGGCAATGAGTAGTTTGAAAAAATGCCTCGAAGAAATGTGGTCTCATGGTGATGGAATGCCATTCCATCACCATGAGACCACATTTCTTTGAGGCATTCTTTCAAATAGTTCACCGCCTTTTCTATACAACCACATTTTCCATACATGTCTACCAAAGCATTTTATCAAACTACTCACTTCCTTGCTGCTATGGCTAAAAGCGTAAAAAAGGCACTTTCCAAAAAACTATGAATTCTTGGAAAAAATATATCAAAACAAAATAGTAAGCAATAGCATAGACAAGGCAGTGAGTAGTTTGAAAAAATGCCTCGAAGAAATGTGGTCTCATGGTGATGGAATTCCATTCCATCACCATGAGACCACATTTCTTTGAGGCAATTTTTCAAATAGCTCACCGCCCTTTCTATGCTACCACATTTTTCATACACGTCTGCCAAAGCATTTTATCAAACTACTCACTTCCTTGCTGCTATGGCTAAAAGCCTAAAATAGGTGCTGTCCAACAAACTATGGATACTTGGAAAAAATCTATCAAAGAATAATAGTAAGCAATAGCATAGACAAGGCAATGAGTAGTTCAAAAAAATGATTTGAAGAAATGTGGTCTCATGGTGATGGAATGCCATTCCATCACCATGAGACCACATTTCTTTGAGGCATTTTTTCAAACAACTCATCGCCTTTTCTATGCTACCACATTTTCTATGCATGTCTACCAAATAATTTTATCAATCTACTCACTTCCTTGTTGCTATGGCTAAAATCCTAAAATAGGTGCTTTCCAACAAACTATGGATGCTTGGAAAAAATCTATCAAAGAATAATGGTAAGCAATAGCATAGACAAGGCAATGGGTAGTTTTAAAAAATGCCTTGAAGAAATGTGATCTCATGGTGATGGAATGCCATTCCATCACCATGAGACCACATTTCCTTGAGGCATTTTTTCAAATAGCTCACCGCCTTTTTTATGCTACCACATTTTCCATACACATCTACCAAAGCATTTAATCAATCTACTCACTTCCTTGTTGCTATGGCTAAGAGCCTAAAATAGGTGCTTTCCAAAAAACTATGCATTTTTGGAAAAAATATATCAAAGCATAATAGTAAGCAATAACATAGACAAGGCAATGAGTAGTTTGAAAAAAATCCTCGAAGAAATGTGGTCTTATAGTGATGGAATGCCATTCCATCACCATGAGACTACATTTCTTTGAGGCATTTTTTCAAATATCTCACCACCTTTTCTATGCTACCACATTTTCCATACATGTATACCAAAGCATTTTATCAAACTACTTGAAATTCCTTGCTGCTATGGCTAAAAGTCTAAAAAAGGTGCTTTCCATAGTTTGTTGGAAACCACTTATTTTAGCCATAGCAGCAAGGAAGTGAGTAGTTTAATAAAATTCTTTGGTAGACATGTATAGAAAATGTGGTAGTATAAACAAGGCATAATAGTAAGCAATATCATAGTCAAGGCAGTGAGTAGTTTGAAAAAATTCCTTGAAGAAATATGGTCTCATGGTGATGGAATACCATTCCATCACCATGAGACCACATTTCTTTGAGACATTTTTTCAAACAACTCACTGCCCGAAGAATAGAAACCAAGCCTTTAGCCAAAATTCTCCAAATTCTTTTCAAGGTCCTCATACTCATCCTCAAATTACCAATCCATGAAACCTTCCACCTTTTAGTCCACTTTTTCATATCCCCACCCCTCCCTCTTCATGTCATGATCACCCTCCATATCATAACCAAGACCACACTATACCATCCATCCCATCCCAGCATAATACTAGTCATAGAGAAGGCAATGAATTGTTTGAAAAAATTCCTCAAAGAAATGTGGTCTCATGGTGATGGAATGCCATGACACATTTGTTTGTAATGGCATTCCATCAACACGAGACCACATTTCTTTGAGGCATTTTTTCAAACAGTTCACTGCCTTCTCTATGCTACCACAATTTTTGTACATGTCTACTAAAGCATTTTATCAAATGATTCACTGCCTTGCTGTTATGGATAAAAGCCTAAAACAGGTGATTTTGAACAAGCTATGGATAGGGAAAATAGTAAGCATGATAATTAGAATATATATAGTTCAATAAGTTCTCAAAATTTTGTTCATTATCTTATATATTATAAGCCATGACGTGCATCACTATTGTAGTTTTTGTGATTGAATAATTTGCTGTTTTATTTTCAAATGTTGGAAGCAGATACACCTCCACATGTTCATAGGGAAATGGAGCTTGGTGTTTCTTTTGCTATAGACTCCTTGATTCCTCTCATGGAGGTATGAGGCAGATTATTAAATTTCAATTTACATTCATTGTTATAGCTGTTAGTTAGTGAAAAATCAAACCATTATTGATTCATAGTTTAATTTCTTTTTGGATGGTTTCTACAGGGCTTCAACATGCCACAACATGGGCATGTGAATGTTTCCCTTGAGGAGAGTGATCGTCTAGTGGTGGTAAGTAATTATTTTGTTAAATATATCATTTTTTATAATGTAATTTCTATATATTAATGTCTTTACTTGTCATTGTAACATATAAAGCTTGAATAGGAACTAAACCCTAGGAGGAGCACCAAGAGCACTCCTCGACCTCAGAATAAACGAGTGACAGACTTATCGCCATCCAGACGACAAGCAAAGGGTAAGAGTTTATTTCGAGAGCATGGAGAGCAATGACTTTTGATTCTAGAGCCCTTTGTTATATACCTATATGGCATTTTTGTACATATTTTGTATTGCATATATTTGACATTGTATTCCTATATGGCTATTTTGTATATATTTTATACTTATATTTACATATATTGATGTATGGCTACATGGCTATTTGGTTAATACAAATATTTTTTATTGATTGTGTCCATATTTGCATTATAAATCCATGGTTCAATAGATATGAGTTACATGTATTCAAGTGTATACTTTACAAATTACGTGTATACTTTGTGACTTACATGTATTCCAATGTATACTTTGTGACTTACGTGTTTTCATGTGTATACCTTGTATTAATACATATACTATGTATTCATGTGTATACTTCAAGGCTCACGTGTATTTGTGCACTTGTTGTTGGAAAAAGGTGCCTCAAATTTACTAGCTTGATCGACTTCCTGCAGCAATTATGCTTGTTTCTCTATCAGCCTAATAGTTCTTTATCAGTAAGAACTTGTTCTCAGTCCCATCAGTGGACTGATAACATTCTATTCAGTGTGGTGCACGTTTTATTAGTGGGTTTTGGTCGTAATCGACATGACTTACTCTTGTCGAAGGGACTCTATCTTAGGTCTCTTCGATGGATCGATGGAACGTGAAATAAGATTATCGATGGGACTTAGCCTCATCGGTGAGACTCTACCTTAAGTCTCCCCGATAGACCAATGGGCTGTGGTGAGAATGTTGGTGACTCTCATTGGTGTGACTTGGATGTCATGGTGGTAGTGGGGACCATAGCGATGTGATAATATAACTTGATCTATGGATTTGATAAGTTTTATCCAACGACGCCTGCTAACCCTACGCCTCTTGTGGTGGGTCCTGATGGACTCCTACAGGGTGTGTGGGATTAGTCAATGGTGATGACATGACATCATGGTGGCAGTTGATCGATGGTTGTGGTTATAATAAGCCAATGGTGCACGCTAACTCTGTGCCCCTTGTGACGGGTTTCAATTGACTCCTGTAGGGGCGTGCAAAATAGAATGAGCGGTGTACATCTGTCGACTCGATAACTCATGGAGATTGCCTTGGTGGAACTTGAATGGTGTGATGGTCAATAGTGTTGGGCAAGTGATGTGTCGACATGTGGCACATATTCATTTTTTGATTCTACATTACTATCGTGAATCAACAATCATTGGACTAGAGTTTTTCAACCTAAAGTCGATAGCTATTTTTCTTGATAACGATGTAATTGCATTAAAAAATCAGATTGCTTATTGGCTAGAAAATCGGTACTATGACATGGAGAGATTAGGCTGACCTGAAGAATGAGTGAGATAAAATGGGATGTATGTAATGTAATGTGAGAGAGAGACGAATGGTATTGCATTGAGTTGGTGTTTTCTCAAACGAAGAGTGAATGCAATGCTGTCAAATGGATTCTGTGAATTAACACTTGAAAGTGGAGTCTGTAACTTTGTATGTAATCTATTTACTGTAATGCAAAGTGACTTTGCTTGGTGTGTGGGTTTTTCTCCCGTAAGGGTTTTCCCATGTAAAACTGGTGTTCAATTTGTGTGTTGCTTAAATTATCTATTCTTGTATTCTAATGGTGTGCATCTTAAAATGATTGTAATTCAAATTAAGTGAAATTATTCCTAAGAATTTTGCATTTGGAAGGCATTTCCACACCGTTATTTTCTTTCAAGTGGTATTAGAGCTTGTCCAGTTGTGTTATCCTTGTGAGTAGGGCTAGTTTTTTGTGCTAATTTTGTTTAGTGGGAGTCTTGTAGAGAAAAATGATTGTCTTGGTTACAGATTGAGATGGAAACCACATTAAGAAGAGTAGAAATTAAAAAGTTTAATGGCAACAATTTTGAGTTATGGAAACTCAAAATGGAAGATCTGTTGGTGGAAAGAGATCTCTGGATTGCTATCTAGAACTAAACCCTTAGGCATGAAGCAAGAAGATTTGGATCTCGCAGAAAGAAAAGCCAAAGGGCTGATAAGACTCTGAATGGTTGATTCTGTTCTCTTGAACATCCATGAGGAGAAGACTAAATCTTCTTTATGGAAGAAACTTGGTGATATCTATTAGGGAAAGTCTCTGGTAAACAAGTTATTCTTGAGGAAGAAGTTATACTCCTTGAAGATGGAAGAAGGTGAATTTGTTGTAGACCATCTAAATTCATTTAACATGATTGTTGCTCAGTTGGCCTCTGTGGGTGTGAAGATAGAGGAGGAGGATCACTGTATGCTTCTATTATGTTCCTTACCTAACACATGGGATCACTTGGTGATGGCTATTGGAAGTACAACAACCACTTTCAAGACAAAAGATGTGGTTGCTTTGTTGCTGTTAGAAGAAATGTGAAGGGAATCTTTTGAGATGACCAAGGAGGTCCTTGCTATTCGGGGTAGATCAAAGGTGAGAGGCAAAAAGAAAGAAAAGAGGTCTAAATCCAAATTTGAAGGGAGATCAAAGTCTCCAAGGAAGAAGTCCAAGGTGAAATGGTGGAATTGTGGGTAGACTGGTCATATTCAGAAGGATTGTAAAGAGGAGAAAAAGAAGAAGAAGAAGAACTCTTTAGAAAATGATTCTTCTCAAAGTGAAGCAAATTCCTTCATTGCAGCCTTGGCGACTCAGGCATTAGATGATGTCTAGATGATTGAATCAAGAGCATCTTTTCACATGACATCTCATAGAGATTGGTTCACGAAGTATGAAAAGTATGCTGGTGAAAAAATGTACCTAGCAAGTGATTCATCTCTTGAAATTGTTGGCTGTGGAAGAGTCAAAATCCAATTTCCTGATAGAGGAATCAAAGGAATTGATGGGTATGTGTAGGATCATCATGGAAAAAACAGACCCTTAAGTAGCAAAAAATTTAGAAAAATCAGAGTTAGGCAACTTGACGTAACAAATTGAATAAGTTATCTATATTATTTTAAAAATATGTAAGAATAAAATTTGTAGCAAATTGAATGTAGTTTCTAAACTACTAGGTTTATTTAAAAAAAAATTCTATTTGGTGAAAATTTGAAATTTCAATACACTAGTATTTAAATTTCAGGGAAAAAATAAGAAGTAGGTGTTTGTCTAACTACCTTAACCACAATAAAATGATAATATTTTTCTATAAGATTTTAGATATAAGTAGAGGACTCATGTCCTGATGTGATGCATATATTTTTGTAATTTTTTTCCAAGTAATTAATTATGAATTTTTTAATACAACTTTTAAAAAATATAAAAACGCGTATGTCTGACCACCTTAACTAGGTAAAAACTTCATGAATTTTTTTTTTAAAAAATCCTATAGTATGCTAAGTATAGAATGTGATGCATGTTTTGGATTCAAAAAATGTGATACCATTTGAAAGCTATAGATGTTTTTCAATTAGCCTATCAATCAGGACTTTAGTCATAATTCAAATATAAAATGAATAATAATTACTTATTAAATTGAAAGTAAAGAATAATTTATATTGGTGGAAAGCTAAGAATCTCCTTTAAAAACCCTTTTCGTTTCATCAATTTTGGGTAAAAAAAGTCGTCAGCCACATAACCTACACATACCCATCATATCACCACTTTTTGGCCCATCATGATCCTGCACATACCCTGATGGCGTAATGCACATACTAGGTCTGGCTTGTAATCTGCTTTCTATTAGTAAGCTGAATGATGTTGGTGTGCATGTTTCTTTCTCTAGTGGAGGCTATAAAATGACTTGAGGTTCAATGGTGCTGGCTAAGGGTGCACTCATAGGCACTCTATACAAGTTGGATGCATGTCCTGTTCAATGTAACATCTCTGTAAAGTCAAGCAAAGTTGCTTGTGTAGAGAAGGAGAATGAAGTTCCTCTGGGTGTAAAATATATGGAGGTGAAACTCTTAGTAGAGAAAACCATGCTGTGGCATCATAGACTTGGACACATAGGAGAAAAAAGGCTTAAAAGCCTTGAAGAATAAAAACCTGGTAGAAGGGCTTGATGACTATAACCTTGAGTTTGATTTTTGTGAACATTGCATTTATCGAAAGCAATACCATGTTTCATTTTATTCTAGTACTCATAAGTCTTCTGGCATATTGGATTATGTTCACTCTGATGTATTTGATCCAGTGAATGTTCCTTTGTTATTGAAGTCTAAATATTATGTTTCTTTTATTGATGATTATTTGAGAAGGGCATTTGTGTACTTTCTTAAAAGTAAATTAGAAGTGTTCAGTCAGTTTAAAGAGTTTAAAAACTTGGTAGAAAATTAGACTAGAAGGAAAATTAAATGCTTAAGGATAGATAATGACTGTGAATTTTATTCTACAGATTTTAAAAGGTTTTGCAAAGACCATGGAATTAAAAGGCATAAAACTATTCCTTATACTCCACAATAGAATGGAGTTGCTAAGAGCTTAAACATGACGTTGATGGAAAGAGCGAGAATTATGTTGAGCAGTGCTGGTCTGGAGCATAAGTTCTGGGCTGAGGTTGTAGCTACTACATGTTACTTGATTAATCATTCACCTAGTTCGGCTCTTGTTGACAAAATGCCTATGGAAGCGTGGTTTGGTAAGAAGCCCTCTCTGAGACATATTTATGTTTTTGGCTGTGAAGCATATGTTTATGTGCCAAATGAGAAAAGATCTAAGTTGGAAAACAAAGTTGTAAAATGTATCTTCATCGACTGCGACATTGGTGTGAAAGGATACAAGCTTTGGAATCTGTTACTGAGAAGGTTGTGTACAACAAAAGTGTAATCTTTTGGGAGTTGAAACCTTTTGCAGTTGATCTACAGTTAGAGACAAAAGGAAAAGAAAAGAAGGATGATGTAGTTGAAATTCCTCGAACTCCAGATAAAGAGGAAATACAAATTCAAAGTGTGTCTAAAACTGAGGAGAGCTCTAGCAGTTCTGAGAACTCTAAATAGGAAGAAGAACCTCAACCTTAGCCAATGAAGAGGTCTACACATGAGAAGCAACAACCTGAAAGGTATGGATTTTCCATGTTGGATTCGAGCTATGCCTATGCTTTGATTATTAGCACTAATGAGCTAGGATTGTAAAAGAGGCTATTAATATGTCTGATTTAGATTCTTGGTTGGAAGCCATGAATGAGGAAATGACATCATTGAAAAAGAATGAAACCTGAGATTTGGTACCTTTGCCTGAAGGTCAAAAGCCTGTTGGCTGTAAATGGGTATTTAAGAAGAAAATTGGTCTAGATAGCAGTGTTGAGAAGTATAAAGCTCGGTTGGTTGCGCAATGTTATTTCCAGGTGGAGGGAATTGATTATGGAGAAATATTTTCTCCTATAGCTAAGTTGACATCTATCAAATTTCTATTGTCACCTGTAGCTGCATATGACTTAGAGATTGAGCAGATGGATGTGAAGACAACATTTCTTTATGGAGATCTAGAAGAAGAAATTTATATGTCCCATCCTGAGCACTTTGTTGAAAAAGGTAAAGAAAGTATGGTTTGCAAGCTAAAGAAATCTCTATATGGTTTAAAGCAATCACCTAGAATGTGGTATCAAAATTTTGACACCTTTGTGTTGTCATTGGGATTTGTGAGATCAAAATTAGATCATTGTGTGTACTACAAAACTAAAAATGATCATTTACTTTCTATTGCCTTGTATGTAGATGATATGTTATTCTTTGGGAATAGTAAGGGGTATGATTTCTGATTTCAAATCTTAGTTGTCAACACAGTTTGAAATGAAAGATTTAGGTGCAACAAGGTATATTTTGGGTATGGAAATCAGAAGGGATAGGGGAAGTAGAAAACCTTGGCTCAGCTAGAGTAAGTATATTAATATTGTCCTTGAGAGATTTAGTATGACAAATTGCAAGCAGTTAGTTGTTCCAGTGTTGTAGGGAATGAAGCTATTTGTTGAAGATTGTCCAAAGTCTCCTACTGAGATGGAGGACATGACTAGGGTGCCTTATGCGAGTGCAGTTGGTAGTTTAATGTATGCAATGGTCTATACCAGGCTAGACATTTCCCAAGCAGTGGGAGTACTTAGTCGGTTTATGGCTAATCCAGGAAGACAACATTGGGATGCTATGAAGAGAGTTTTTAGGTATTTGAAGGGTACCTCTAAGTATGCTTTGTGTTATCATGGCAACTTGGTTGGATCATAGAGGTCTCTTAGCATTTGTGGGTATGTGGATTCTGATTGGGCAAGGGATGTTGATAGTAGCAGATCCACCAGTGGATACATCTTCATGTTATTCGATGGTGTAGTGAGTTGGATGAGCAAACGACACTTTATCTACTACTGAGGAAAAGTACATGGCAGCAACACATGCCTATAAATAATCCATTTGGCTTAAATGTTTTTGTTCTAATGTCATGTTTAATGCAAGACATATTACTATTTGCTGTGATAGTCAGAGTGCTATTTTTTTGGCAAAGAATCCCACTTTCCATGCCAAGATGAAGCATATCGATGTTTAGTATCATTTCGTTTGTGATATGGTGGATGATGGAAAGGTTAATCTTGAAAAAGTGGATACTCTGGAGAATGTCACTGATGCGTTGACAAAGCCTATGAGCATAGAAAAGTACAGGTGGTGTGTCAATTTGATGGGCCTTGGGGTCTATGACTTTCAGTAACTTTGAGTTAGGAAGAAACCAGTAAGTCCTTCGTCAAGTGGGAGCATGTTGGAAAAAGGTGCCTTAGATTTACTGGCTTGATTGACTTCCTACAACAGTTGTGTTTGTTTCTCTATCAACCTGATAGTTCTTTATTGGCGGGACCTTGTTCTCAGTCCCATTGATGGACCAATGTCATTCTATTTAGTGTGGTGTGTTCTATCGGTGGGTCTTAAGAATCATCGGCATGACTTACTCTCATCGAAGGGGCTCTATCTCGGGTCTCTTCGATGGCTCGATGGAATGTGAAAGAAGATTGTCGATGGGACTTAGCCTTATCGGTGGGACTTTACCTTGAGTCTCCTCGATAGACCGATGGGTTGTGGTGAGAATTTTGGTGACTCTCATTGGTGTGACTTGGATGTCATGATGGTAGTGGGGACCACGGCGATGTGATAATATAACTTGATCTACAGTTGCAATAAGTTTGATCCAACGGTGCCTGCTAACCCCACACCTCTTGTGGAGGGTCTCGATAGACTCCTGCGGGGTGTGCAGGATTGGTCAGTGGTGATGATGTGACATCATGGTGGCATTTGATCAATGGTTGTGGTTATAATAATCCAATGGTTCCTGCTAACTCCATGCCCCTTGTGATGGGTTCTGACTAACTCCTGTGGGGGTGTGTGGAATAGACTGAGCGATGTACATTTGTCAACTCGGTAACTCATGGAGAATGCCCTGGTGGAACTCAAATGGTGTGATGGTCAACAATGTTGAGCAAGTGATGTGTTGACATGTGGCATAGATTCATTTGTTGACTCTACATCACCGTTGTGAATTAACAATCATTGGACTAAAGTTTTTCAACCTAAAGTTGATAGCTATTTTTCTTGATAACAATGTAACTGCATTACAAAATCAAATTGCTCATTGGTTGGAAAATCAGTACTACGACATGGAGAGATTAGGTTGACCCAAAGAATGAGTGATAAAATGGGATGTCTGTAATGTAATGTGAGAGAGAGACGAATGGTATTGCATTGAATTGGTGTTTGCTCAAAGGAAGAGGGAATGTAATGCTGCTGAACTGATATTGAAAATTAACACCTGAAAGTGGAGTTTGCAACTCTGTATGTAATCTATTTACTATAATATAAAGTGACTTTGCTCGGTATGTGGGTTTTTCTCCCGTAAGGGTTTTCCCATGTAAAATTGGTGTTCAATTTGTGTGTTGCTTAAATTGTCTATTCTCATATTTTGATGATGTGCATCTTAATGATTGATATTCAAATTAAGTGAAATTATTTTTTTTGCACTTCTTTCCTGAGAATTTTGCATTTGGAAGGTGTTTCCGCACTGTGCTTTCCTTTCACTTGTGCTTCATTTATTCACATGTATGCTTGAATTATTCACGTGTATACTTATTAATTAGTTAGCCCTAACATTGCTCATTGTTGTCCTTCATGGTTTGTCTTGAATATTTATTGATTGATGCTAAACAACTTCAATATTTCTAGGAATACTAGTAGAGTTACAAATTACAAAATTGAAAAAATTGAAAAGAAAAGATTAATTGTAAATAAATGCACTGATTATTAACTAGATAATTGCTTAAGAATGAGTATAATATATATATCAAGAGATGAGCCTTCTAGAATGACAACTGCAAAAGTTAGAAAATAGGCATGCAACTCCATGCAAGATTGCACAACAAAGCAATCATTATCCTAAAAATCTAACAACTAGAAAACTTATCTAAAGGAATATTTTAGGTAGAATATTCTACCCTAACATTTTCATAATCAATGGCTTCTTTCCATCCTCGCTCCCCAACTATCAACCAAACTTTTTCAAGAAACCCCTTTGATATATTTCTATGTCCATCGGATTGATGGGTATAAATCTACCCAAAGCATTCCCAATCTTTGAAAGCAGTAATCCACCCAAAATTGCAATAGGAGATAAGGAAAATGAACCCACATAGGCATAACTGAATAAAGAATAGTTCACCCTTCACAGCTTGGTGAAACCATTGCCAAACTTAGAAGATCTTAAAGATAAAGAAGAATTATGATCTATATAATATAGAATTAGTACCCACTTTGACCACTACAAAATTTTCAACCATGGGCTTATTATGCTTTTTCAAATTTGGTAAGAAGGATTATTTAAGATCCTTGAGCAATGTATTTCATAGTGCTCCCTTGTTCTTACATATCTAAATTTAGTTTAATTCAAAGAGTTCTATCAAATGCTTTATCTAAAAGAAAAAACATGTTTTCAATTGGTATTCCATGAGATGTTGAATCATAAAAAGATTCCAGTATATTTAATATTTTAATTAGAACAACTCAATTAAGCAAAGGATACACAATCTTCACTACACTTGCAAAACATAATATTCATAGTAGATGATGAGTAGTTAACTTTTTGACACATTATCATACAAACATTTATCTTGAATAGTCTTTAAAAATTTTCACATCATAATTCTCATAGTACATAATGAATTGTTATGTTCTTGATCCATCACCATATAAACACATTGAAAGATGTATATGTCAACTTTTTACAATATTATTTCCTATATAGGAAATGGACTTAGGAGAAAGCTTTATAATTTATAATACAAATAAGAAATGGACTTGGTTGAAAAGTTTATTTATCACACCAAATAATAAATGTATGTGAGAGCAGCACTTGTTTCTCTTAGACTCCAATTTTCAAGCATAGAAAATCATTTCAAATGAAAATGACAAAATGCTTCACAAACAAAGTTGTTAATTGAGGAAAAAATAAAATGTTTCCAAGTTCCACCATTGAACACATTTTAAATTGGTTGTATATTATTGTAAGGGCAAGGAGGATAATTTAAAAATTTCTTTCCCTTGCTATACTTGAGGATGATCATATACTTTTGGAGTAGAAAAATTAGACTTGTCAATTATCATGTGAATGTTTCTCTTTTCGATTGTTTTGCATGCCATCAAAAGGGATCGAGCCGATTGAACATTGCTTAGAGTGATTTGGCATGTTTGGGTACGAAAGGGGACTATGCCTAGTGTAAACACACCTATCTGGATGTATTGGAATAGCCCGTTTGGTCACATGAGTTGTAGAATGAAAGTTGCACCACTTTGCAACTTTACACTACTTGCATTTGACACTTTTTCCATCAACTAAAAAGTCATCACCACAGGAAAATGACTTTGAGATAACAAAATCCAAGAGAGGTTATTGTAGAGGGGCCCAATGCAATATCGTAGGCTTAGATGGAGAGTTCGTAAGCATCATGGTTTCCGAGTAATAGCCCGTCAAAGATTGCAACCATTTTGCACTTTGGACCCTTAAGGGATTGAGCCAGTTGAACGTAGCTTGGAGTGATTCAACATGTTTGGGTGTGAATGAGGACTATGCCTAGCCTTAACATACCCATTTGAATGTGTTGGAACAATTCGTTTGGTCACACGAGTTGTAGAACAAAAGTTGCACCACTTTGAAACTTTACATTGCTTGCATTTGACACTTTTTCCATCAAGTGAAAACTGGACACCACAGGAAAACAACTTCGAGATAAAAAAAACCAAGAGAGGTTATTGTAGAGGGTCCCAACATGATCCTATAGAATCATACAAAGAGTTCGTAAGCATCATGGTTTCTGAGTAATAGCCTGCCAAATATTATAACCATTTTATAATTTGGACTCTTAAGGGATCAAGTTGGTTGAACGTAGGTCAAAGTGATTCGACGTGTTTGGGTGCAAAAGAGAACCATGCCTAGTGTAAACATACCCATTCAGATGTGTTGGAACAGTTTGTTTGGTCACATGAGTTGTAGAATGAAAGTTGCACCACTTTGCAACTTCACACTGCTTGCATTTAACACTTTTTCCATTAAGTGAAAACTGGACACCACAAGAAAATGACTCCAAAATAACAAAAAATGAGAGATGTTATTATAGAGCTTCCCAACACAATCCTGGTTATCTCTCTCCCACTCTTTCTATCTCTCTCTCTCTCAAGTCTCTCCCTCCTACCCCCTCTCCCTCTCTCAAGTCCCTCTCTCAATCACTCACTCTTTCTATGTCTCTCCCCTCTACCCTTAACCCTTAAACCCTTAAACCCTCTACCCTCTACCCTTAACCATCTACCCTCTATCTCTCTCCCACTCCATCTTCTCTCTCTTGTCTCTCCCTGCTACCCCCTCTCCCTCTCCTAGGTCTCACTCACTCACTCACCACTCACTCACTCACTCATCTCTCCCTCTACCCTTAACCATCTATCCTCTACCCTAACCCTTAAAACCTTAACCACCCTTAACCCTTAACCCTTTACCCCTCTACCATTAAACCCTAAACCCTTAAACCCTCTACCCTCTATCTTTCTTCCACTCTCCCTCTCTCACACTCCCTCTGGATCTTTCTCCCTCTACCCTTAACCCTAAACCCTAAACCCTCTACCCTC
This sequence comes from Sequoia sempervirens, assembly GCA_007258455.2. NCBI lineage: Eukaryota > Viridiplantae > Streptophyta > Pinopsida > Cupressales > Cupressaceae > Sequoia > Sequoia sempervirens. The sequence goes on from VDFB02281709.1 coordinate 213,491, forward strand.
TATCTCTCTCCACTCACTCTCTCTCTATCCCTCCACCCTTAACCCTTAAACCCTAAACCTTTAAACTCCTCTACCCTTAACCCTTAACCCTCTATCTCTCCCTCTCTCTCTCTCAAGTATCTCCTCACCCCTCTCCCTCTCTCAAGTCTCTCTCTCTCTCACTCAATGTCTTTTCCCATACCCTTAACCCTACCCTCACCTCTATCTCTCTCCTCCCACTCTCTCCATCTCCCTCTCCTCTAGGTCTCTCACTCACTCCTCACTCCTATCTATCTCCACCCTTAACCCTACCTCTACCCTCTACCCTTAACCTCTACCCTCTATATCTCTCCCACTCCCTCTCTCAAGTCTCTCCCTCCTCTCCTCTCTTAGGTCTCTCTCCTCACTCACTCCACTATCTCTCTCTACTCTTAACCTTAATCCCTAAACCCTTAACCCTTAAACCCTAAACCCTTAAACCCTCTACCCTCTACCCTTAACCCTCTACCTCTATCTCTCTCCCACTCCCTCCCTCTCTCTCTCAAGTCTCTCTCTCCTTCCCCCCCCTCTCTCTCTCAGGTCTCTCTTTCATTGACTCACTCCTATCCATCTATCCTCTACCCTTAACCCTTAAACCATTAAACCATCTACCATCTACCCTTAACCCTTAAACCCTAAACCCTTAAACCCTCTACCCTTAACCCTCTACCCTCTATATTTCTCTATAAGAACCACCAGTGATACTTGATACTATACTACTTTATTATTTTGGATAGATATTTTGATTTGTGTATCAACTATTAGACATTATGTTTTGATGCAAAATAATGCTTTATGATTCTATTCATGTTATGATGTTTTGACATTAGACCTTGTATTTGATTTCATATTATGATGATGTGAACGTTAGAGCTCATATTGGATATTATTGATTATTGTGAATGCTCAAGTAGAATTAATGAAATTATGAATTATGAATTATTGTTATTTTATGAAAAAATTGAATAAATGTTATTAGGAGAATACAAGGATGATGAATTTATGTGACTGTTGTAACTATGAATTGGTTTTCTAATGTGACTTAATTGTGATGGAAATTGTATGATGTGAATATATATGTTTCAATTACTTTTATTATATGATTTTATTAGACATATTAATGTGTGAAATCAAGTGTGTAGGTACAAATTCCATGGCCAATGGAATTGGAGGTCTTCAAGGAACCCAATGTGATAAACCCTGTGAATGCTGACTATAGTCCATAGGGACTATAATCTTAATGTGATGTAAATTTTGTAAAGTGGTTTGAGACTTGAATGTTATTTTTATTATATAGTTATTTTTAAAGTTTTAAAGTTGTGTTTAATTTGTTAAGCTATATTTGAAGGTATTTTGGAACTTTTATTTTTTTTAATTGACTCAAAAGAGGTTGGAAAAAGGTTGTTTTATGTTTTTTTTTTGTCTTTTTAAACCCCTGGGGTGTTAACCCAAGGGTTAAGCACTTAATTTAAGTTATATCTTGAACTAAAATCAAGATATAACCTCTAAAACAAACCTAGCTTTAAGGGTGACGAATTTGGATTTGAAATAGGTTGTAAATGGATTAATTTCAATGAGATTCTCATTTATTTTCAATATATGTGTTTTTATGGTTGCATGTGAGTGTTTTTTCCGAGTCTATTTAAGCTGCTAAGTTGCATCAATTAGTTAGGACTCATACTCATTTGATGTTGGAGTACTTGACCATTGAGCTATGTGTCCTTTCCTGCTTTGTTTTAGTAAATTTTATCTATCCACATCTATTCTAGCCTTGATTTTGATTAGTACGTTTTTTACTTACAAGAGTGGAGATTGTAGAGAGGTTTTCTTATGCTGGCATATTGTCAAATTTGGTAACTCATCTCACAAAAAACCAAAGATTATGCATGCCTTCCAATAAACATAATCTTAAAAAAAGCAGACTAATTTTCAATGAATTCAATTTCCTTAGAATGATGTTTTAACTTGAAAACTGATAAAAATGTAGAAAATATATAAATCTTGTTTGTTTATACAAAATTCTTCACCATTCATGTAAATGATACACTTTGAAAAAACATCTGATATAGCTCAACCAAGCCACAATCAGAACTATGTGGACAAAAATTTTAACATTCCATTTGGTTAAGAACACAAAAAGTACTGAAAGTTTTACAAAATAAAATATTCCATTTATCACTCAATTTTACCAAATAAATTATATTTTAATTGGTATCCTTAATATTTATGCAATTAAGGATCCTTATCACTCAATTTTATCAAATACATCATATTTGAATTAGATTCCTTACTAGTGTTTTCCTAAATACTCATAGCTACAATTAAAGGTGTATCACCATGTCCTAGAGAACCATGTTAAACATCCATATTAATAATGATTTTATGATTGGGAGGATATGCTTGGTATAGAAGAATTATATTCTATGGAGAGGACATAGTTGAGTCCACCAACCTAAATGAACAATGAAATAATTAAATAATTAGTATAACATTATGAAGTACAAGTAAATGAAAGTATGACTGAAAATATCATTTATTATACTGACACATATTACCTACTACCTCCTTCCATTTTCTTTGATGGGGTGATGCTCTGACTCACAATACCCATCTTTAAAAGTAACTTTTTCTCCTTCATTTGTACCTTCACTTGATACAAATGTGTAGAATAGATGTGTTCAATTGATTAGATTATTGGAACTTACAAAGTAAGTTGTAGAACAAGATTTGCTCAAGTGGGAAAATTATTGGGATAAATAGAATAAGTTTGCATACTCAATGGGATGAACCCTAACAATATAAGTATTAGAAGTTAAAATTAGATTAAATACCACATCTAGCACATGATTGGTGATTTTGAGGATAGATAGTATTTCTTGCTAGTAGAATTTACTAAATTATATTAAGGAATGAATTGGTTGTTGCAATTGATAGAGATGTGTGTTTTATAATTAGACAAAAGCATGATTGTCAATGAAGAAGAAAAAGATAGGAGTATATGACCCTGAGAGCAAGCCAAAACAAACCCTCATTGTACATCTATTTGGTCCACCCTAATAAAGACTATACACTATCAGTTTTGGATTCTACTCCTTGCTTTATCTCTCTTATATATGTGTTTCTAAATCATTTAAATCCTAGTAGTCTATTGGTAAATATGTGAACATAAAATGGGTACTTTGGCAAAGGTCCCTATTTACTTTGTTGGTAAAGAACCAAATATCAAGAGACAACATGAATACATAATATTAGGGTTTTTGGGTTACTCAATTTTTGAGAAAATCATTAGATTTGCTTCGCACTAAAGTTTGCATTAACACCTTGTACAATCAGATATTGAATTGAAACATTTTAAAGTTTTAGATATAACTAAATTAAGAGGACCAAACCAAGACCACAACCTTTCTAAGAATAAAGAATTTTTTTTGAATAGTTTTGTAATAGTTTAAACAGTGTTGATTAATTTATTACCCCTAAACAAAATGCAGGGTGTATTGTATTTCCATCAAATAAGTAGTTTGATGAAGCCTTGGCTATTTGTTGGGCATATAATCTAATCCATTCCATCATGATGCTCATCGGTAGGGTTATATTTGCAGCAGCATTTCTATTTGTATTTCCTATAATATGCAAGGAGGTATCAACAACAAGATATTCTTTAGAATACAGTACTATGAAATTCAACGAGGGGTTCAACAATCTTTGGGGTCCTGAGCATGAAACAGTGTCACAAGACCAATCTCAGATAACTATCTGGCTTGACAAGGACTCAAGTAATCATTTGATTATTTTAAGATCCTTATGCTTGCCTTCAACCCTTTCACATTTTGCAACAGCTGATTGATATTGCTAAAAAACTTAATCTATGAATGAATGCATGAAGTGGGTTCATGTCTTTAAAGGCATACAAGTCAGGCTACTTCAGTGTATCCATGAAACTATAGCCTGGCTATACTGTAGGAGTTAACAATGTATTCAATGTAATCTATTATGTGTTACCACATTTTCTCATATTTTTCCTCTTGTTCTTTGAGTTGGGGATATTTCTGTCAAATTTTTACTTATCTCAGTGATGTTCTGTTCTTCTGTTTGATATTTCTATTGAAATACATAATAGTTTAGTTCAAAGGAAATTGCAAGTGTGTGTAAATATTGCTTTTTTTTCAATTTATTCTTCTCACTTGGGTTATGAAGGCAGTAGGCACCAAGTGCAAAACAGGGGATAACATACATGAATATAGGTTTATTTAACTTTTTAAAATGCATTTTAAGTATAGTAGTAGGGGAAGGTCGCATAGGAAATAGTAATATAGTATACTAACATGTAGCATCTCTTCTTATGTATCAACAATGCAAAAAACTAATAAAGCAAGATAGAGAAGAGAAGCATTATTTAGCATTAGGAAGAATCCTAGATTAAGAGTTCATGACATCACTTATTGAGCTGTATAATTCTATTAAGCTATAAATTTGTTACAAGAATTCAGAAGTGGATCTGCATCATGCATTTTTGTCTGAGATCTACAACTTAGAATACAAACTAATTCAGATTTACTTTGTAAATGTTGTGGAATGCCTAGACATAAATGTTATGGAATTTTTCTTTGTAAACTTTCCATGGACCCGATTAGCTAGGAATCAAACGTAACATCTACCTCTAAGAATCTTGTCATTCAAAGTGTGGATTTTTCCTTGTAGCAATGACTAAATGGTTTTAGGTTCTTCTTTTTGCTTGATTCTTCAATTTTCCATGAACCAGGTCAGCTAAGAATCGAACATAGCACCTCTAGTAATGAGTAAATGGTTTTATACTTGCTAGAGATCAACTTAACACCTTCTAGATTCCAAAAAAGTAAAATTCACTGGAACTATAACGCATTAGCATCTCATAAGAGGAGACAGATTATCCTTTCTTCAAGAATTAAGGGGGGAACAAAAAGAAAAAGAAGGTGGGCCAAATGTAAAATGCTATCAAAAAAAATTATATGGTGCCCACTTAAACAGTATAGATTTTGGATAAGATTAAGCTTTTGTATAAATGAAATAAAAAATTCCATAAGATACCAATTTGAATTTTCTACCAGTTATCATCACATGAAATGGACAAGAATGCTAACAATGTAAAAGAATAAAGAAGGAAACATGTATAGAAAAGATGCCTTGATGAAACTGAAACAGACCACCACATATAACAGTAGACAAGATTTGCATATGGGATTATGCATCTATAATGCCTTAGTCATATTTAAACTTGCAACATAACTAGGCCATGACCCTGAAATATATTTCAAATATATAATATCATTGTATAAAAAATGTTCAACCTTATACCTCATTGACAACATAATTTAATAATTTATACTTTTTAATAGAACATAACAGATGCAAAGGTTCCAATTATGTTGGCACTAAATTCCAATAAGCAAATGATACTGTTGATGAAAAAGTATGCAATAACTTGCATGACATATTGTAGAATTGGTGCAACATATTGTAACACCTCAAAATGAAATAGAAGGAAACTTGTACGCTAGCTATTAGAGTATCAAACATCTGATCATGCTTTACAATCGTAACTTGCTTCCTTACTTGACCATGCCTATTTCTTAAGAAATTTCAATATTGCCATACTTCAAATCAAATTCATTTGACAAGTAGTGATTTTTTCACTAAGAAAACAATGAATGATTACTCTCTAGGGCTCAACTTTCTTTACATTGACATTCTAAGAACCATTCTTACGAGGATGCTCCAATTCCATCTAAGGATGAACCTCCATGTTCACAAAGTTTTCTAAGCAATATAGATTGGTTGCAAAGAGTATATATATTCTCAACAATCAAAAAATTAAGTTTAGGCAATTCACAATATACCAGTATACATACAGTAGCAACAATCAAAACTTAAATTTTAGTTAGGCTACCCAATATATCACACTAAAACATGGGATCAAATGAAGGAAACCACCCAAAACCTACTGAGGCTTTGTTTTTCATCGAATATTTATCCCAAATGTTGGCTCTAATACAAGTTTTTTTATCATTTTTCCTAAAAGTATGGAGAATCCGAGGAGAGGGAAAACAAGGATGGCAGAGGCTTGGTAGACTTAAAAGCACCATAGGAGATGGTAACAACAAAGTACCCTGTTACAAGAGTGTCACAGTACCAAAGGACACATAGAAGACCATACCAATGGCAAGGGAGAAGAGGACACCTAGTAGCTGTATGGGACACTTGTCATTTTTCCTGATACACTTTGCTAACCACATGAAACTATTTGATGGATTTCCAATTAATTGTACTAGGGAATTTGTTAAATAAATATATGTATTAGCATCATTTGAGAGCATTATTTTTTTGTTCTTTTCATGTGTTTTTGTATCAGGGTAGTGATTTTTATGCATACATAAAAGCTAGTCAACAAGAAGTCCCAAACAAGCACAATTCTAGGCTTCAGAACTATGTGAAGGGCATAAAGTTTATTATGGTAGATGATGTGCCTGTGCTCCTTATGGGGTTTCTACCCCTAGCACAAGACTTCTACTAGTTCTCTACCCAACAACCACACTTTCAGTAGGTAGGAGAGGACCTTAAAGGGAGACAAAGGAATCAAATCAACATGTGGGGAGGCCGAAGAAAATTTAAATGGATGCAGGTAAAGAATGGGTTAAAGATAAAGAGGTCCTAGACCTTAATGGCATTATGAAAAAACCCACAATCTCATAGTCTAGTGCAATGACAGAAAGATGGCTCTTTAGGGAACTTTAACCATAAGTTTGCTCCTTTTCTGATTGGATTCACTTATTCACCAATGAAAGCTACCCCCAACAATCTATAAGAATGTAAATAGCATGAAACAAAGATTCCTTTGTTAAAATAATTTGTCAGAAAAAAATAAAGGCACTCTTCATTGAGCAAAGCATGGATAAAATAGAGGGTTAAATGTTTTTAGCCACTCTTTTTCCCCATAAAATAATGAAAATAAAAATGAAAATCTACAAAACTACAGGGCCACAGAACTACCCATATCCATCTAAAATAAAAATAAAAGCTAATCAACCCTAGCCTAAAAGTATCATCAACATACAAAATGTTGATATCCGGACATCTTCCTTTCTAGTAAAGTGTTTGTAGGCCTCAAAAATAAACCAACCAGTACCACTACATGGATAAATCTAGTTGATGAGGTCAAGTTCAAGTGTATTTTGATACAAAATGGGTTTTAAGATTTCATCCTCTTATAAAAAAGAAACATTTCTCACTCTCCCTGGCTTTCAGTACCTGAATGTAATTCATTCTATTCAAATCCAATCCAACTTCTTGGCATAACAGAGCTCTAACTGTGTTTGGCTTTAAAAGTAGATTAAAACATTATTCTACAACACTGGCCAACTCGTACTCAACAGTAGAAAGATTATTGTCTTCTTTCACTATAAAGCTTGTAGGTTCGATAACTTCAACTCTCGTCCACTTGTCCACAACAAGACACATTGTGCCCTTGTACATGTCAATCTTTGCATTTTGAATAATCACTGTTACTCCCTCTTTCATTATGTCAACTTGTTCATTTTTGGTTGTGAATATGATTACACCAGTATACCAGGCACTCAGCAATGCGTACTTGGCAGAGGTTGAAATTTCCTCTAGGGTTAGGGTGCACCCTCTATAGTACCAGCTTTGAGCTCACCACCATTGTGTGCTCTGCCATCCCTGGCTGCAGCTCATCCACCTTCTCAAACACCAGCTTCCTCAAAGTCCCCCTCATTGCAACCACTATCTTTGTCACCATAATAATAAATCCTTTAGAACTAATGTCCCCAAACCCTGGCTTCCTCTTCTGATCACAAAAGGAATCCTAATTCCCTCAAATCCAATTCTTCTAAGGAAGAATTGGATTTGAGGGATTTGTGTGGGCTTGTATACCTCGCAGTGAGACTGTCTAGTGGCTCTCATCGTCCTTAACTTCTTGGGAAAATGCATCCATGTTGTCATTCTATTGTAATTTTTTCCCCAAATCTAAACAATCCATTAAAGAGAGAAAAATAAATGGAATATGTAGTGAGGACATGCCTGATACAAAGTGACACCATCATTATAGATAGCACCATGGAACACATTCAATCACTCAATTGACTCCAAATTCGCTGGCCATAAAGCAGAAATGTCACCACCCTGTCAAAGGAATCAGTTGCTTTTTAGCTTGATCCCGACTCTTTTATCTGGCTTTCCAAACAGAGAAATCTCAAAGAATATTTCAATGAATGCAATTGCTTCTCATCAACTTCATGCCCAGATTCAGGTTCCTCCTTGTCAAGCCACCTCCTTTAATTTACCTCAAGATTCTCCACAAATTGTGTCATGCCGTCAATGATGCCGATGAGAAAAAATGGGCGTAGTTTGTAGGGAAAATTTAAGAAACCCTACCATGGCAGGGAAAATCTAAGTTCCTTTCAGTCGTTGCTTCAATCTATTCGCAGTAAAGAAAGTAGATCGAAAAATATCAAAGTATGAGGGCTACTAAAAGATTGGTGAGATTTTTTGAGCGTGAGACTAAAACTGTTTCAACTATTGGGAATTTTTTTACTGGCATGATAATTCCAGTGTGAGACTTTTCTGGTGGGAAAAGCCCACAATAAAGAGCCTATTAGATAATTACAAATCTAAGAAAATTAATTCCAGTGTGAGACTTTTCTGGTGGGAAAAGCCCATAATAAAGAGCCTATCAGATAATTACAAATCTAAGAAAATTGGTGAGATTTTTTTACCGGCGTGATAATTCCAGTGTGAGACTTTTCTGGTGGGAAGAGCCCACAATAAAGAGCCTATCAGATAATTACAAATCTAAGAAAATTAAGTATGCCTTCCATTACAAATGGTGGATGCTACCAAAAGCATTATGTGAAAAACAAACAAACTTCGTTTCAATCCTAATTGTGAATTGTCTTCATAGTTGCTTATTTCTTAGCCGTCGCCCTAAACCTACAAAGGAAAATAGACCTGATAGATAAATCTTATGAAATTTTCATTGTAAATGAAACATTAGGGTTCATCTAATTTAATCTTCTAGATTAATCCATAAACACTTTTAATCAATAAAATATAATACATTATGTGAATCAAACATAAGTTGAAGTTTGTAAGGAATGGAGTGATTATTAAATTGTGTTTTTTTTTGGGTACCTTTTAGGGCTATTTTGGAATGGGTTATCTTAGCCATTGCAAGTCAATTGTTATAAACAGGAGGATATGCCAAGATCATTATTGCTATACAACTTTCTTTTTAAAAGCATTATATTTAAGCTTGTTTGGAAGAATTCAGGATGAGTTGTTTATTTGGGAGTAGGTTAGTTGATAATAATATCATCACTAAATAAGTTAGAATTAATTTTAATATTAGTAACTGAAAAGTAAAAAAAAATCAACAGTGAATAATAAATATGTTATTTTGAATGAAAACATATTATATTATATGGAAGTTTAAATCAATATTATCTAAGTGAAACTAAATTCATTTTAACAATTTTTTTTATAAAATAATAACTATAATAGAAGATTATTATCAAGGGAGATACTAGTAATTTTAAATTTTTTTAGATTGGTATAATATTAATCATGAAGTGAATAGGAGGCCCCACGTTTACTTCCTTTTTTTTATGGAGTCTTTCCTTAAATATAGTTCAGTTAATATTCCTTAAGAAAAGAAACTACTTTTCTTAGGGTGGGAAATATAGTAATTTAAAGAAACTAAAGAAAAAACAAATATTATTAACTTTACTTTTTATAAAAAAAAGAATAGAACCGTGAGAATCAACCTTTAAGTGAATAAATTATATTAGAATGAATAAAATATATATGACGATATATATAATATTTATTATTTAATTGTTTAATCATTTGTTTTTTATTATGAGAAAAACAAGTTTTGATGGGGCCTTGAAACCCAATACAAGCAGTTTTGATGTGATTCACAACCCAATCTAAAGCAAGAAAGCTACTAAACAAAAAATAATCAGCAAATCATCGACATCCCAACAAAAACCATCAAAGATCAACAATACAACTCAGGATGCAAACAACAAGAACCAAAGGGACTTTTAACCTAAATAACCAATTTTAGATGACAGTAACCACTTGAAATAGTTAGGCAACAATGTAGCTAGGCTACAACAAACCATCTATTCAACAGTCAAATCTGAGCCCAAAAAGACAGAAAACTTAGTGGTGTAAACCACTATCCTAACCTCGATTCTTAGAAGAACCAGACAAATCTAACACCCCACCTCATTAGGGGTTTTGTCCATAGCATAGTAGAAAAATGAGAAGTATCCACCTCCCTGCAACACCATCCCTCTTGGAAAGCCAACCTAACCTCCACCTCTAAAGGAGAGGGCTCCCCTTTGAAGGAGAGAAAGAAATGGAACACCTTCCCACCAAAACCACTTCACTCCTGTCCACCAAAGCTCCACCTCAAAAGGACAACTACCACCTTCACCTTAATAGAAGAGGGTTCCACCTCAACAAGAAAAATCTTCCCCTCTATAGGAGACTTAAGCTGAAAATCCCGACAAAAAGCGACTTTAGTAGAAAGGGCAACCGCATCCTAATTTAGCATCACAAGCATTAGGAACTGACGGGAAGGATCTAAACACTCCACAAACACCACATAAAGCTGGGCCAAGAGAGATAACCCAGCCATCAACATACCAACACTAGCCATAACAAAGAACATTAAAACCATAGGCACCTTCAGCCAAAAACCCAAAACACCCTTCATAAAATAAAAAAATCCTGACATAAACATAAGCTTCACCATCTCTAGGAGATTCACAACAAAAATTCCATACAACATCTTCATAGCAGAAAATATGGTAGCATAAACACCCAAAAATAGGATTAGAAAAACCCATAATGCAAAAACAAACCCCCTCAGCAAAGAAATTTTCCCAAAGTAGGAGGACCAAAAATCACAAACACCAAGACCAGAGGAAACCCTGACAAAATCCAAACATCCACAATAGGGGACCCCTCTCACAACCACAAACTGAGCAGCAAAAAAATCCATCCAAGGCCTACAAAAGGGGAAAACAACCAGCATATAGTTGCATCCACACCACCACCACTTCAGGCAACACAACTCTAAACAAGAGCTCACAAAAGGGAACGAGATCCCTCCTTCACCAACACTCCCAACAACAAACTGCATCCCCACAACCAGCCTTAGAAACAACAACCCAAAAACATCATGCACCAGATGGAACTGCACAAAACTGACAAGCATGAGCCAACAACAAACCAAGTAGACACGAGCAAAAAATAGCTAGCCCACACAAGAATGTAACCCTCAAAACACTAAGGGAATTGTAGCAACCCCATCGGAAAACAAGCATAAAGCCAAAAAATCTCTCCAAAGCCAGGGAAAAAAGCAAAGAAGCCACGTTGCTCCTCACAACCACAAAGAAGGCTAGGAACAACATGGTAGCAGCCATCTACATCGTCCGCGTCGTCTTCTTCAATAGCCAATTTTGATCAAGGGCCTAGTGATGAAGATAGGGTAAGTGTTGAATAACAGGCACATGCAATTTGGGACAACGATGAAGACATTGATAACAGGTATAATAGTTTTGGTTTTTGCATCCCACAAAACAATAGTTCATAATTGGAAAAGACAACTCTTGGTAACCATTGAAGATGAGGTGCACGTTTTATCTAGTTTGGACAACAAACATATGCATGTGGAAAATATGATTCAAAATGCATCGATGGGACAAAGTGAGCTTAATATTGTTGGCGTTTCAATTAGCACCTCTGGAGTGCTTATTGGAAACATGCAGCTATGCACAGTGTGTGATGAATTCTCTTCAAATTATGGAGGGGAAGCTCCCTCTTGTTTGATGATGTTTTCATAAAGGTGAAATGGACTAAGTGTTTCTATCTTACGTTAGAGCATAAAGTATGTAAAAAGGTTGCCTTAGAGGAAATTGAATTTGAGAGACATGAACTCAAAGACAAATAAAAAATTTATCAGCTTGGGGCCAATTTTGATCAAGGGCCTAGTGATGAAGATGGGGTAAGTGTTGAAGAAGAGGCACATGCAAATTGGGACAGCGATGAAGACATTGATAACATGTATAATAGTTTTGATTTTTGCATGCCACAAAACAACAATTCATAATTGGAAAAGACAACTCTTGGTAACCGTTGAAGATGAGGTGCACGTTTTATCTAGTTTGGACAACAAACATATGCAGATGGAAAATCTGATTCAAAATGCATCGATGGGACAAAGTGAGCTTAATATTGTTGCAATTTCAATTAGCACCTTTGGAGTGCTTATTGGAAACAGACAACTATGCACAGTGTGTGATGATTGCTCTTCAAATTATGGAGGGGAAGCTCCCTCTTGTTTGCTGATGTTTTCATGAAGGTAAAATGGACTAATTGTTCCTATCTTTTTTACTCAATGGGCAAGACACAAGGGTGCATAAACACAATGTGTTGCAGCTATTGAAGAAGACAATGCTGACGATGCAGATGGGTGCTACCAATAAAATAATAGGATCAATAAAATGTTATTTAATTATGTTTTTTTTAATAAAACATAATAAGAAATCTAGATTATTTATTATATTATATATAATAAATAATTATTAAAATTAGTAGTTGTAAGAAATTAGAAATTATTATTTGATTTATGTAATATTTGTGTATATAAAATATGTGTGTTAAATAGTCATTATTTTTTTAACAATCTAAGAATTTAAAAGATGATATTAACACCAATATTAATATGATCAATTGATAATAATATTTCTAAGTATTGACATCCTTTAATTTTGTGAGTGTTTTTATTCAAGATTAAAATGCCAAGCGAAAGAACAAATGTAAACCTAGTGTCTTCTTCATGCGTGGTTGTGGATAGCCTTACACAATACTATACATTAAGGTTTTATAAAAAAATCTTAGTTGTGTTTTGTCCTTTGTGTATATTCAGGGCATGCCACTCTCCCACTCCCTTCCTCTCTCTCTCTCTCACTCACTCCCTCTATCTCTCTCCCCTCTACCCTTAACCCTAAACCCTAAACCCTAAACCCTTAAACCCTCTACCCTCTACTCTTAACCCTCTACCTTCTATATCTCTCTCCCACTCCCTCTCTCTCTCAAGTCTCTCCCTCCTACCCCCTCTCCCTCTCTCAAGTCTCTCTCTCTCACTGACTCACTCCTTCTATCTCTCTCCCCTCTAACCTTAACTCTCTATCCTCTACCCTTAACCCTTAAACCCTTAAACCCTCTACCCTCTACCCTTAGACCCTAAACCCTTTTACCCTCTACCCTCTATCTCTCTCTATGAGACCCACCAGTGATACTTGATACTATACTACTTTATTATTTTAGATAGATAGTTTGATTTTCATATTAACTATTAGACATTATGTTTTGATGCAGATTGATGCTATTCATGTTATGATTTTTTGACATTAGATGTTGTATTTGATTTCATATTATGATGATGTGAACATTAGACCTCATATTAGATATTATTGATTATTATGGATGCTCAAGTAGAATTAATGAAATTATGAATTATGAATTATTGTTATTGTATGCAAAATTGAATAAATGTTATTAGGAGAATTCAATGACGATGAATTTATGTGAATGTTCTAACTATGAATTGGTTTTGTAATGTGACTTAATTGTGATGGAAATTGTATGATGTGAATATATATGTTTCAATTACTTTTACTATATGATTTTATTGGACATATTAATGTGTGAAATTGAGTGTGTAGGTACAAATTCCATGGCCAATGGAATTAGAGGTCTTCAAGGAACCAATGTGATAAACCCTGTGAATGCTGACTATAGTTCATAGGGACTATAATTTTAATGTGATGTAAATTTTGTAAAGTGGTTTGAGACTTGAATGTTATTTTTATTATATAGTTTTCTTTTGAGTGTTTAAGTTGTGTTTAATTTGTTAAGTTATATTTTAGGGTATTTTGGAACTTTTATTTTTTTTAATTGACTCAAAAGGGGTTGAAAAAAGGTTGTTTTATGTTTTTTTGTCTTTTTTGAACCCCTGGGGTGTTAACCCAAGGGTTGGGCACTTAATTCAAGTTGTATCTTGAACTAAAATCAAGATACGACCTCTCAAAAAGGCCCAACTTTAAGGATGACGAATTTAGATTTGAAATGGGTTGTAAATGGATTAATTTGAATTAGATTCTAATTTATCTTCAATTCTTTAAAGCAAGAGTTGTTTTGGAAACAAATTTTGAGGACTTATATTTATCTCTTTCTTTTTGGATTGTTGAGGGGTTGGATTTTCTTTTGGATTTGGGGTAATTTTTGGTTCTAGTTTTGGAAGACATTTTTGGGGTGGAAAAAGAGTTGGAGGAAAAGCTTGGGCTCTTCCATAGTTTTCTTCCTAAAAAGCGTAAGAGGTTGGTTTCAATTCCTTTGTATTTGTTTTTGGTTGAATTTATTAAATTTTGAAAAAAAACTGTGAATATTCATTTGAAGTAATTATTGTATTGTTATGTGTTGGTTTTTATTTGTGTTGGGTTGTATGGGGACGACTCTCATATTTTGAGAGCTCCCTTGGAAGTATGGGGTTGAGAGAGGATGAACCTCCAATGGGGAAACCTCCAACCTTTGAGAAGGTGGAGATTTGGGTATGAGTACCCACATTATTGGAGCATGAAGTTTTTGGGTACGAGTACCCAGATTATTTTGTGGAGTTGGATGGATGGTGTGATAGGTCAAATATAAGCATTAGAAAACAAGCAGCAAATAAAAGAGTGCAAATAAACACCAAAACAACCTACACCTCAAGATTAGCCTAAGTTGGAATCAACACAAGATAAAAGAAACAAATGGAACTTTATACCTTGTCTCGAATCGATCCTTTGGTTGGCCCTTTAATATTTGATGTGTATGCTCCTTGGATGGCAAGATATGCAAACTAGATGATGATGTGAAGATGGATGGAAATGGATGAAAACATGAAAATGGCTAAGTGTAGATTGAGAAACAAAACTGCAAGAGTTTGGCTAGCAAAATGATCTCCCCCAAAATGAGAGAAAAGAGGGGGTATTTATAAGAATTTTGAGAATTCCTAGAAGAAATGGACGGTCAAGATTGAGCCACCAAATATCAAGATGTAGGGCTAAGGTGAGTTGAGAACTCACAAGCCCTCACATCTTGACATGTGGCATGGGGAGAGGCTTAAGAAAGATGAGGTGGAGATGAGGTGTAAGAGAAGTACATGACATGGATGTACTTCAAAGGACCATAGGGATTTGGTCAAGATATCCTCATAAAGGATGTCCTTGTCCCATGTGGGTGAGAGGACATGTGAGGAATTAAAAATTCCTCAAATATCCTTATGGGGAGAGGGAAAGAATAAAGAATAAAGAGAGGACATGTGGGAAGGAGTGAAGGAATTAAAAATTCCTTTTGAGTGCATTGGGGATTAAAAGTGAATTAAAAATTCACATGGGGAAGTGGAGTGCCTTGCCCAAAAGGAGAAAGCCTTTAATAAGGTTGACCAAGGACACATGTCATAAAGGACATGGGGAAGAGAAAATGAATTTAATATTCCTTGAAAGATGAGAGTGGAATTAAAAATTCCTCAAAGGACTTTGGGAAGACAAAATGAATTAAAAATTCCTTGGGGGATGGGAAGAGTTGACTAAAGGGGGGTGATTAGACAAGCTGATGAGGGGTTAGAGGAAGGTTAAGTGGCTAAGAGAGATTAGAGGCCAACTTGCAAAAGTTGGAGGATGTGACACATCCTAATCAAGGATTAAGCATGTGCACACCTTAATGATGAGATTAGAAGAAGGATTAAGATTAGATAATAAAAGATGATGGAGGATGTGACATAAAGGGAATTAAATAAATAGAATATTTATTTAATTTAGTTGATGGAAGGAGGATTAAAGAGATAAGGTATTATTGATTAAATACCTTAGGGATTTGGCAGAATTAAAGATATTAATTAAATAATAGCAGTATTACTTAATTAACAAAAATAAGATGAAAGGGGATGAATTTGGATAAATTAAGTGTTTAAATTTAGATGTCTACAGATGGATATATGGAGAGAAGTTGTGATACTGTACAGATCTTTATATATATATACATGTTTCCCCATTGGGTAGTGTTATCTCCTAAGTCTCCTACTTTCTTGAATCTTTAAGAAGATTTAATGTGCATGTGAATCCCTAGGTTTTGGGTGTTATTGTATATATGTGTGTTTAATGTTGTTGCATGTTTGAGAATGTGTGTAACCCAGTTGCTTTGATGGCCTCCAAGCTCGAGAGTGACTGGTTTTCTACTCTATGGTTGGGTGGTGAGCACCACATTGGCTTTAGAAGAAAATTGTGTTATGTGTAGGTTCTACAAATTTGAAAGGAGCTTACAATTTTGAGGAAGATGCCAATTTGGGACTATTTATATGTTTCCATTGCAAACAATATTGAAAGATTTATTCCATAATGTAACCTGCCTTGTTAGATTACTGTACAAATTTTATTGGGCTATTGTAAGTGTTTTATGTGATATAATCTGTGAAAACATAGCTGAAATGGAAGTAATCATTTTATTATTTTGTTAAATATAATCATCTTATTATTCTTTTTAATTCTTTGTATGTACTGCAATTTTATATTCATGTTTCTTTAGAACAACAAAAATTATTACCTTGTGCTTTAAAAAGGAATAGATAGTAATTGATTTTTTTTTATATTATTATTCTGGAAATTGTAAGCTTGCATGCTATTATGAAAGTATGAAATAGTGTTTGCAATAATGAAACTATTTTGAGAATGAATTCATAACAAGGTGTAAGATTTATATAGGAAAAGTAAAAAAATAAAATAAATTGGCATGCAATATATGATTTTTTTTCCTGTGCATAACTTTGTAAATGTATAAAAAAACATTTGATACTAAATCTATTATAGAAAAAAATTATAGTTATAGTGTTTGAGATTGTTTGAGAATAGTGCATTTCTTTCCCTTAACAAAAAAAAAAAAAAAACAAAAAAACAAAAAACACAGTGTGACAAATAAAAAACTCGACAATTAAATAAATTTGAAATTGGTCGCCCAATGTTTTGGAATGGGTTATCTTAGCCGTTACAAGTCAATGGTTATAAACAGTAGGATATGCCAAGATCATTATTGCTGTACAACTTTTAAAAAAAAACATTGTATTTAAGTTTATTTGGAAGAACTCACTCAATGCGAGTTATTTATTTGGGAGTGTTGACATAGGGTAAAATATGAAAGTAAAAATATTGATAACATGCATCTTAAATATTTTTAGTCTGGGTTAGTTGATAATAATATCCTCACTAAATAAGTTAGAATTAATTTTAATATTAGTAACTGAAAAGTAAAAAAAAATCAAAGTGAATAATAAATATGTTATTTTGAATGAAAACATATTATATTATATGGAAGCTTAAATCAATATTATCTAAGTGAAACTAAATTCATTTTAACAACCTTTTATTTTATAGAAAATAATAATTATAATAGAAGATTATTATCAAGGGAGATACTAGTAATTTTATGAATGTTTAGATTGGTAATATTAACCATGGAGTGAATACGACGCCCCATGTTTACTAAAGAAGTCTTTCCTTAAATATAGTTCCCTTAATATTCTTTAAGAAAAGATACTACTTTTCTTGGGGTGTGAAATATAGTAATTTAAAGAAACTAAAGAAAAAACATATATTATTAACTTTACTTTTTAGTAAAAAAATACAATAGAATCGTGAGAATCAGTCTTTAAGTGAATAAATTATATTAGAATGAAAAAAAAATATAATATTTATTATTATTATTATTTACTATTATTTAATTGTTTAATCATTTGTTTTTGATTATGGGAAAAATAGGTTTTGATGGGGCTTCGAAACCTAGTACAAGTGGTTTTGATGGATCTACAACCCAATCTAAAGCAAGAAAGCTGCTAAACAAAAAATAATCAGCAAATCATCGGCAACCCACCAATAGCAACCATCAAAGGTTAGCAATACAACTCAAGTTGCAAACAAAAAGAACCAAAGGGAGATTTAACCTAAATAACCAAGTTTAGATAGGAGTAACCACCTAAAAGATACCAACACTAATTTTCCTCAATACTGAAAGTCACTATCACTAATTTTCGTCAATATCAACTGTACTTATGCTAATAATGAGAGATATTAAAATTCCCAGTCAAAATATCAAATTGAGAACAAGAAATAAAATTTTTCCATTCACCTAGAAATTCAAAAAATCAAGCTCAAAACATTATTGATTTCAACTTCAAATGTTTTACAATATTAAACTATCAACATAGCAGAACACCCAGTTATTGTAATGATGCCAATTCCTAGGCGTAGCTCATAGAAATGACAATCTTGTGTGATCTTGGAGACACAACTACACAAACCCACAAAATACTTCCTCCTGATATGGCTCATAGGCGCACTGATAAGAAAACATCCAGTGTAGAAACTATATGATGACGAACTAGTTGATATCGCTTCTCTACCCAAATTCTGAAGATGCCGACCTGCAATGATGAACTATGATGAGAAGTATAGAAGATTAGAGTATGTATGCTAATTATGAGCTTGCTCAATCTGAGGCTACACACTAGTCTGAGTGTTCTGATTAAGAAGCTACCCTCTCAAGCTAGCCAAATAGGAAATCAACTCTCAAACTCGTCCTCCTGCAAATGAAGACTTCAAACTTCTTTTAAAGAGTTGCAAGCTGCATTTTTTCCCAAAAGGAGTGTTGCAAGTATGAGCAAGTTTGGTGGTGTTGTCATTGATGTCAACACAGTTCACTATGTTGCAGATTGTGTATGTATAGTTAAGATGCTATTGAGATGTTGTGAGTACATGGAGCTATTCTTATGATGTTGCAGATGTGCTGAAATGATGAGTTTCCTAGTGCTTTTGAGAAGATTAATAAAGAGTGAAGTCAAAGTTATGTATGGGTTCAAAATGTGCTCCGTGTTTCTTCTATGTTGATCCTATGCTTGTATGGATCTGAAGGGTTGTTTTTGATGATTTAATGGTGATATATACTGATTTGTAGCTTTTGGTTTGATGGAGTGTGAAAGTTGTGTTCATTAGTGTGTGAACTATTTTGGCCGAGTTGGTTATCTATGGACTAGGAGAAATGTTTTTGCTTCGCAGTCCTCTGCTGTTTTGTTTCTAGTCTTGCAGATCTAGAATATGTCTTGTAATGGTGTTCTCTATGTTCTGGCAAATATGTTTGTGGTTTGGTGATTTGAAAGTTGAGTTTCAGAGTTGCTGTATGTGTTTGCACAGTCCAGATGGATTGATGGAAGGAGTTTTGTGTTCGGAGGTTGTTACACTTGCTGCAAATGTATCTATAGGAACCTAAGAAGTGTTCTCATGCATAATGAAGCATTTTATGTCATCCACGAGTTATCTTCTTGCTGGGAAGTGTGTACTTCAATGTTCATTTGTGTTTTCATTAGGTTTGGTTGACCCGGCGTTTACACTTCATATGAAGAATTAAAATTTAATCAAGGAAGTGTGTGGTTGATTCGAGACATTATTTTTGGTCTTGGTTAAGTGTTTAATTTTTCCACTCTCATTCCTTTCCACCGTGGGAATGTTGAGCTACTGACCTAATTTGAATTTATGAAATGAAGCATATGAGGCTGACCTTGGAGAAAGTTTCTAAGGTTGAAGATGGTATAAATGCAAGTCAAGATGCGAAGGATTAAGATATACACAAGTAATGAAGTAAGCCACAAGTGAAGAGAAGTGTGCGAAAGTGAGTTGAGGCAGTAACACTTCATTGTGTTAGATTCCTGAAAGTAGTGAGCTAAAGGTTTCTGCAATCTTCTATTCAAGGCTACAAATGTGTGTAAATTGTTGTGGTTGATCTTTCTGTTATCTTAGGTATCTGAATGTAGTGAGCCTCTTTGTTGGAAAGTGAGTCCTTTTTGTAGGTAGCGAGCCTTTGTATTTGGGCAGTGATCCCTTGGCAATGAGCCTTTTGTATTCGGTTTTGCTATCACTTTATATTGTGAGTTAATCCTCATTATGGTTTTCCCCTCATTGGATTTTCCACGTAAAATCTGGTGTTCTTTGTGTTGATTTTTCTTTTTGTTATCTGCATTTCATGTTCATACTTAATAAAAAACATTGTGGTTTTGAAGTTAATAAGTGTTTGAAGTTTTGTGTTTAAATTTGGTGACAACTGATTCACCCCCCCTCAGTTGTCCTACGCCTTTTAACAAGGAGACTTAGATGAAGAAGCAAACTTCAAGAAAGCAAAGCGCGACCTTCCTAAAAGACACTTTGGTTGAAATTAGCAACTCCACTACAGAGGCCATGCCTAGACAGGAATAGAAGGGCATTTCAACTTTGAAATTTAAAATAGAGACCTATTAAATATCAACCAACTAGGAATTTAGTTTATTATTTATTGATTAATTTATTTATTATTCACTTAGCCATTTATTTAATTACTTAACTATTTACTTTGCTTAGTCTTAATAAACACTTTAGCATTGATTACACTTAGTTCATTTTGGGAACATTACAGTCCCTACCTCCAGATGGTTGTTGGACCTCCAACAACCTCAGATTGGGATGTTCAAATATTTCCACCCCCTCCCACGTGGTGTCTTCCATAGGAAGATTCTTCCATTTTACCAAGTATTCTGGAATTATCTTATTCCTCAATCGCTTCTCCCTTACATCCAAAATTGTCTTAGGTTCTAGGATGAGTTTACCTTCATCGTCAAGAGGTGGTAACTCAAGCGATGGTGTGACCTGCTATCCAAATGCCTTCTTCAAGCATGAAACATGAAATATGTTATGAATTCTACTCCTCGGGGGCAACTCGAGTTCATATGCAACCTCCCCAATCTTCCTAGTGATCCTGAATGACCCATAAAATCTTGGTTTCGACTTTTTTGCCCCATTCCCTTGAGGGATGATTGTCTGTAGGGTTGCAATCTCAAGTATACCATATCATTAACTTCAAAGAACCTTTCAGTCCTACGCTGATCTGCATATAACTTTTGTTGATTTTGGGCACGTTGGAGATTTTATTTTAGAGATTCATGATGTCTACATTCTGCTGCACCATATCTCTGGTATCGAGGACTCTACTGTTGGAAATAATTAAGTTCATGAAAGTGGTAGCTTCATATCCATATAGTGCTTTGAAGGGATACATTCTGATCGACATGTGATGCATGGTATTATAGAAAAACTCTCCAAGATGTAGCCATTTTACCCATGCTGATTGATATCCTGCCATATAGTTTCTCAAGTATCCCTCAATCCATTTGTTTACAATCTCCATTTGTCCATCTGTTTGGGGATGATAGCTAGTGTCAGAAGTTAATTATGTGTGAGCCAGGCAGAAGAGTTCTTTCCAAAAAAAGTTGATAAACCGACTATCCCTATCACTCACAATGTTTCTTGGCAATCCATGGAGTCTACACACTTCCCAAAAAAAAAAAAATGCAACTTGAGGAGCCTTAAATTCTGACGTAATGACATAAAAAGGAGCATATTTTGTGAGCCTATCTACCACAATATAAATACAATATTTACCTTGCACTTTTGGGAGTCCAGTGATGAAATCCATGGAAATACTCTCCCATTTATGATTTGGGATGGGTAAGGGCTACAACAGACTAGCTGGTAACATATGCTCTGTTTTATTTTGTTGGTAAACAAAAAATTCTCTCATGTGCTGCAATATATCATTTTTCAATCCCTTCCACGCAAAACGTTCCCTTACTTGCTTGTATGTCTTGTAGAATCTTGGATGACCAACAAGAGGAGTATTGTGGAAAGCCTTTATAATCTTATTCTTGATCTTGGATTGAGGCATAAGATAGACTCAGTCTTTGTAGAGAATGAGCTCATCAACCACCTTATACTTGTCATCCACTACTTTCCCCTCCAATATGTCATTAGCAAATAAATATTTAACATATTTAGCTATAATTCCATTCCTCCAATAAGCAGAAATATCAGTCATAGCACAAATATAAGGCTTCCTAGAAAGTGCATTAGCTACCACATTATTCTTGCCTTTCACATATGAAATATCAAAATCATAAGATTAGATTTTACTTACCCACGCCTGTTGTCTGTCATTCAGATCTCACTAATTGAGGAAGTACTTCAAGCTATTATGATCTGTTTTCACCACAAATTTCCCACAAACCAAATATTGTTTGAATTTAGCAAGGGCATGCACGATTTCCAACATCTCCTTATCATAAATAGAGAGTCTTTTATGCATTTGTGAGTTTTCTGCTCTCATATGCTATCAAATGCTTATTTTGCATCAACATCACTCCAATACTCTCCCCTAAAGCATCACACTCAAGTATGAAAGGAGATGAGAAATATGGAATAGCCAAAATGGGACATGATCTCATTACCTCCTTAAGTTTTTCAAATGCCTGCTACATTGTGGGGCCCCAAGTAAAAGCTCCTTTCTTAGTCAAATTTGTTAATGGTGCTACGAGCTGGGAGAAACCCCTCACAAATCTTCTATAGTAACTGCAAAGTCCCACAAATCTGCTCAACTGTGTCAAGTTCTTGAGTCTGGCCCATTCCTATATAGCCTTGATTTTCTCCTCATCAACACTAACCCCTTGAGTGGTGATCTTATGGCCTAAATACAAAATATTAGTCATCCCAAATTTGCATTTTGACATCTTAGCATAGAATGAATTTTTTTCAAGGATGTTAAGCACCACGTCTATGTGCTTCAAATGCTCTTCCCAGGTCTTACTATAAATCAAGATATCATCAAAGAAAATGAACACAAATTTCCTTAACTGAATAATGAATACCTGATTCATGTAGGACTAGAATATGGCAAGGGCAGTGGTTAACCCAAATGGCATCATCAAGAACTCATAATTCCCATAATGACACCAGAAAGCAATATTATGCACATCCTCATCCCTGACTCTGATCTGATGATATCCGAACATAAATCAATCTTGGAAAACTATATTTATTCGTGTAGCTCATCTATCAGTTCATTGATTCTAGGTATAGAGTAGTGGTTCTTGATTGTCTTTTTGTTGAGGGCTCTATAATCAATGCACATCCTGAGTGTCACATCCTTCTTTTTAGCCAACACTACTAACAAAGCAAAAGGACTCGAGCTTGGATGTATGTGTCCCATGTCTAATAACTCCTTAATAGCCTTCTCAATATCTTCTTTGTACACCCTCAGATGGTGATATGGAGTGGTGATGACTGGTTTGGATCCTTCTTCCAACTCTATTACATGCTGGAATCCCCTATCAGGTGGTAACCGGACAGAAATTTCTTGAAACACCTTGCACTTTTTGTTCAAGATCGCCTGGATGTCGATGGGAAAGGATCTCTCTTCTTTTGATGGGCTAGTGTCTAAAATTAAGCATTCTACTGCCCATGCAACTTCATCTCTCTAGAAAGAACATTCCATCCTTTTTGTTGAGACCACCATAGGGCCATTCCTGGAGAGACCCTTGAGTACAACCTCTTTTCCCTTATGTTTGAACTTCAGCTCCATGGTTTGATAATTGGCAGTGTACTCTCCTAATGAATGAAGCCATTGAACTCCTAACACCATGTATGTGTCTCTAATTTCCACAACATAGAAATCATCCTTCATATTGTGTCCTCCCAAGATTAGTTCCATTTTCTAAATTTTTTTGGTGCAAGAGAGGATGTTTCCTTTGGCTACCACTACATCAAACCCTTCAAAGTATTTTGTTCCCAAATGCAACTTGGTAACTATTTTTTGGTCAATGAAAATGTGAGTAGCTCCTATTGGAAATGAAGGTAATATTGTAGCTTAAAACTTACAAAAATATGAGACTATAGATCTAATTAAGTGTTTTTTGTCACAATTCTTTGTGTATGATTAATCTATTTAGATCAATTTTACCAATTGTAGAAAGAGACAAAAGATTGTAGAAGAATGAGACAAGGAGATAGAAGTGGCACATCATATACGTGGAGAAACCATTTTGGAAAAAAAATCCACCAGAATCAATAGTGCTTGTATTATTTAACCTTAGAACAAGATTACAATAATACTGTATCAATCCTTGATTGATATGCTTCCTTACCTTCAACAATCCTTCTTCACAACTTGCAATAAACTCTCATACACTTGCTGCAATTAATAGAAAAATAATATGAGCATGTAAACTCATAAGAGTTGTACAATACAAGAGCATAAATATCCACACAAAAATCTATGCCTAGATTGGGCAAGTAGAGTTCCAAAATGTAATTTGAAGTCAAACAAAAGTCTTCCTCAATTTATGCACTCCAAACTGAACACTTAACTGAACTTTGGTCAAGAAGATATGATGCAAAATTCACCTCAAAGTTGGCACCAAAGAATGGGCCCACTTGATTGAGCCTTGTAAATATCTTCTCATGCAAAATGTGTTAACTGAAAGATGCCAACTTGGGCACCCAAGGTGGTCCCAAGTCAATCATAGTTAACTGAAACATATCTCTCCACCAATTCATGCAAACATTATGCATGATTGATTATCCCCACTTAAATGAAAGTATCCACCTATTATCTATCATGCAGCTGAAGTCATTAGTCATGCAACTCAAGTCAACTCAATTCAACTAGTATTCAACTCAAAATAACTACATGCAACTGAAGATAACTGAACCATAACTGAACTAAACTGAATTGAATAAACTGAACTGAACTAAATTGAAATGAACTGATAGTAAATTGATACTAAACTAATAGTTCCACTCCACTCATGCAAATATAAATCCCTAATTTTTAGGATCAAAACATGCATTATTGAAGTGTTATCAATCCTCCAAAAGGTTAACTAAAGCAAGGTGGGTTCCATCTTCCATGTGGGCACCTCATGTGCTCCTATCTTGTAGGAGCTCTTCTTGGACATCCCCACATGTTCCTATCATTTAGGAATAATCACAAATGTCAATTTACATGTTCATTTCATTTGAATTTAATCTCTTTCTAATCCTAGTGTTGGGAAACACTTTCCAAGGACTTAGGAGATACTGAAATATGTTTAGGATTGCAATTAAATAGCATCCTATTCCCAACAACTCCACTATCTATCAACACTATCACTCTTTGTCCTTAGAGAACTCCTCAAACACAAAGAGAATGGTAGCAGGGTGCTCCCAAGAGTGCGACAAGCGTACCTCCCATGGGACTCACTTCTATCATAACTTCTTGTTCCCCTTCATTAGTGTCCTCCTCATTGCCTTCTTCTTCAGTTTTGGCTTCATCGTTGGAAGCTACTTCAATGTAGTAAACTTTTCCCCTTCCTTGAAATCTATGATGTTTGTTCCACTTCTCTTTGCAATAGTAGCACAACCCCTTATTACATAGTTCATTCCTTGACATATCATTTGGTACTAGAGGAGAACCCCTGAGTGGAGGATTTGCCTTAATGAAGGACTTCTTTGGTTTTCTTGCTGATGCATTCTTAACAATGGTCTTCCCCTTTTTGTAGAGTCTTCAAGACTTAAATACTTCCGAATGGTGTCCTCCAACATTCTCGGCTCCAAAGCTCTCACCAAACCACATAAGAGTCTGATAATCCTTTAATAAAAAAGAATGTGAGCCTTTGATCTGAAACATTTGGTACCATCACAACAAGCCTTTGAAATTCTGAAACATATTCTTCCATGGTGGTTGTTTGCTTCAATCGGGCCAATTCCTAAAAATATGCTTCTAGATCTTTTTTGTCGAATCTCTCCATCAACTTTTGTGTGAAGTCTTCATATGTAAGCACTGATCCAAATCCTTGAGTTACTAGAGCATGGTTCCACCATTTGTGAGCTAAACCTTCCAAGTGTAGGATAGTAAACTTGATGGCTTTATCCTCAGTCATGGGGCTGAGAGAGAAGTATGTATCTAATTTCTATATCCATGCATGCACAGTTACTATTCCTAAATCATCGAAAGTAGGGAGTGATAGCTTGTTGAATTTATGTTGAAGGTCTTTATTCCACGGTGTGGCCTTCCCTCGCTTCTTCTAGCTCTATAAAACTACTCAAAGGGGATTGTTGCTTGAGCATCATCATCCAATTTCATATAGTCTTGAACAATGCTATCATAGCTTGGCTAATCTTCTTCTTCATGCGGTGCTTCTATTCTAGGAAAGAATTTAGGCAGAGAGGGGACCTGTGTGAGGATCCATTTGAAACTTTGTTGCTTTCTCCTTCTCTTGTTCACTTCGAATGGCCCACTTCAACATTATTAGACCCTGTTTTGTTGTTGTTCATTGTAGTAGTAAGGGATTGTAATAATTGTAACAATGTCTGATTTGTTTGGTCCCGCTTCTCCATGAAAGCTTCAAACTTCTTACTATGGTCCTCCATTTCTTCCTTACTCCCACTTCCTATTTCATTAAGGCTGATCTATGTAGTGGCCTCTTTCTTCTTCTGTTGTTCAATTTCCCAAATGTCCCTTTGACTTAACTCTATAAGAATTTACCCACAAGTTGGTAGGTTTTGTGACTTTGATACCACTAAAAGATACCAACACCAATTTTCCTCAATAATAAAAGTTACCATCACTGATTTTCATCAATATCAACTATAATTATGCTAATTTAACGTGAGATATTAAAATTCCCAGTCAAAATATCAAATTGAGAACAAGAAATATGATTTTTCCATGCACCCAAAAATTCAAAAGTTCAAGCTCAAAACTTTATTGATTTCAACTTCAAATGTTTTACAATATTAAACTAGTCAACATAGCAGAACGTCCAATTATTGTAATGATGCTAGTTCCTAGGTGTAGCTCACAGAAATGACAATCCTGCGTGATCTTGGAGACATAGTAGCTACACGGACCCATGAAATGCTTCCTCCTAGTATGGCTTGTAGGCACGTTGATAAGAAAACATCCACTGTAGAAACTATATGATGGAGAATTGGTTGATATCGCTTCTCTACCAAATTTTGAAGATGCCGACCTACAATCTATGATGAGAAGTATATAAATATTAGAGTATGTATGCTAATTACGAGCTTGCTCAAACTAAGGCTATGCACCGGTTTGAGTGTTCTGACTGAGAATCTATGCTCTCAAGCCAGCCAAACATGAAATCAACTCCCAAACTTGTCCTCCTACAAATGAAGACTTAAAACTTCTTTTAAAGAGTTGCAAGCTACATTTTTTTCCCAAAAGGAGACTCAGATGAAAAAGGAAACTTCAAGAAAGAAAAGTGCATCCTTCCTAAAAGAAACTTTGGTTGAAATTAGCAACTCCACTACAGAGGCCACACATAGACATGAATAGAAGGGCATTTCAAATTTGAAATTTAAAATAAGCGCTTATTAAATATTGGCCAACTGGGAATTTAGTATATTATTTATTGATTAATTTATTTATTATTCACTTAACGATTTATTTAATTACTTAACTATTTACTTTGCTTAGTGTTAATAAGCACTATAGCACCGATTACACTTAGTTCATTTTGGGGACATTACACCACCTGAAATAGTCAGACAATAATGCAGCCAGGCAACAACAAACCAACTGCTCAGTAGCTAAATTTAAGCCTAGAAAGACATAAAACTTAATGGTGTAAACCACCATCCTAACCCTAATTCTCAGAAGAACCAGAAAAATCAAACACCCCACCTCAATAGGGGTTTTGGATAGCATAGTAGAAAAATGAGAAGTATCAGCCTCCCTATAAAACCATCCCTCTCGGAAAGCCATCCCAACCTCCACCTCTACAGGAGAGGGCTCCCCTCTGAAGGAGAGAAAGAAATGGAACACCTTCCCACCAAAATGACTTTTCTCTCATCTACCAAAGCTTCACCTCAAAAGGACAACTAGGTATGTGCAGGATCATGATGGGCCAAAAAGTGGCGATATGATGGGTATGTGTAGGGTAAGTGGCTAATGACTTTTTTTTAACCCAAAATTGATGAAACGAAAAGGGTTTTTAAAGGAGATTCTTATCTTTCCACCAATATAAATTATGCTTTACTTTGAATTTAATAAATAATTATTATTTATTTTCTATTTGAATTACGACTAAAGTCCTGATTGATAGGTTGATTGAAAAACATCTATAGCTTTCAAACAGTTTCACATTTTTTGAATCCGAAACATGCATCACATTATATGCTTCACATACCATAGGATTAAAAAAAATTGAATTTCATGAAGTTTTGACCAAGTTAAGGTGGTTAGACATCGAGTTTTATATTTTTAAAAGTTCTAATAAAAAATCATAATTAATTATTTACTTGGAAAAAATTACAAAAAATATGCATCACATCGGGACATGAGTCCTCTACTTATATCTAAAATATTATAAAAAATATTATGATTTTATTATGGTTAGGGTGGACATAAACCTAATTCTTATTTTTCCCTGAAATTTAAGTGCTATTGCATTGAAATTTCAAATTTTCACCAAATATTTTTCTTTTTTAATTAAACCTAGTAGTTTAGAAACTACATTCAATTTTCTACAGATTCTATTCTTACATATTTTTGAAATAATATAGATAACTTATTCAAATTTTTATGTCAAGTTGCCTAACTCTAATTTTTCTTAATTTTATTGCCACTTAAGGGCATGTTTTTCCATGATGATCCTGCACATACCCAACTACCACCTTCACCTCAATAGAAGAGGGTTCCATGTCAACAGGAACAATCTCCCCCTCTATAGGAGACTTAAGCTGAAAATCTTGATGGAAAGCAACTTTATTAGGAAGGGCAACCACATCCTCCTTTAGCATCACAAGCATCATGAACTAACAGGAAGGATCAAGACACTCTACAAACAACACATAAAGTTGGTCCAAGAGAGATAACCCAATCATCGACATACCGGTACTAGCCATAACAAAGAACATTAAAACCATGGGAACCTTCAGCCAAAAACCCAAAACACCCTTCATAAAATAAAAAAATCACTACATAAAATAAGCTTCACCATCTTTGGGAGATTCACAACAGAAAGGCCATACAACATCTTCATAGTAGAAAATATGGCAGCATAAACACCCAAAAATAGGATAAAAAAACCCATAATGCAAAAAAAAATCCCTCAGCAAAGAAATCTTCTAAAACTAGGAGGACCAAAAATCACAAACAGCAAGATCAGAGGAAACCCTGATAGAAGCCAAATGCCCACAACAGGGGACCCCTCCCACAACCACAAACTGAGCAACAACACAATCCATCCAAGGCCCACAAAAGTGGAGAAAAACTAGCATACAACTGCATCCACACCACCACCGCTTCAAGAAAAACCACAAGTCTGACCAAGAGCTGACAAAAGGGAACGAGATCCCTCCTTCACCAGTGCTCCCAACAACAAACTGCATCCCCACAGCCAGCCTCAAAAACAACAACCCAAATACATCATGCACCAGATGGAAGTGTACAAAACTGACAAGCACGATCCAACAACAAACCAAGTAGACACGAGCATAAAATAGCCAGCCCACAGAAGAATGGAACCCTCAAAACACCAAGGGAACCGCAACAACCTCACTGAAAAACAAGCACAAAGCCACAAAATCCCTCCAAAGCCAGTGAAAAAAGCAAAGAAGCCACGCTGCTCCTCACAACCACAAAGAAGGCCAGGAACAACATGGAAACACCCATTTGCATCGTCAACATCATCATCTTTTTCAGTAGCCTCCCCACTCCCACCCTCACCCTAGTTTTAAAACACTACTCCCGCTCTCTCCATCACTAATCATTTGTTAATCGTATATATATAATATATATTTCAATAATAGGGTTAATAAAATCTGTTATTTAATTATTATTTTTTTAATTAAAAAATTATAAGAAATCTAGATTATTTATTATATTATATATAATAAATAATTATTAAAATTGGTAGTTGTAAGAAATTAGAAATTATTATTTGATTTATGTAATATTTGTGTATATAAAATATGTGTGTTAGATAGTCATTATTTTTTTTAACAATCTAAGAATTTAAAAGATGATATTAACACCAATATTAATATGATCAATTGATAATAATATTTCTAAGTACTGACATCCTTTAATTTTGTGAGTGTTCTTATTCAAGATTAAAATACCAAGCGAAAGAACAAATGTAAACCTAGTGTCTGCTTCATACATGGTTGTGGATAGCCTTACACAATACTATACATTAAGGTTTAATTTTTTTTTAAGTTGTGTTTTGTCCTTTGTGTATATTTAGGGCATGAAACTCTCCACTCCCTCCCCCCCTCTCTCTCTCTCTCTCTCTCTCTTTCGTCCCTCCCTCCTACCCCCTCTCCCTCTCT